>JAVQJG010177838.1:0-11155 GCA_036024015.1 Craterocephalus amniculus
CAGTGGCAACAAGATAACAGCAGATATCTTGTCTCCACCTCCAGGCAACAGCAGCCATTTAGTCACATTCTCATTCCATTAGCCATTTTGGGCCACCCCACTCGCATGGTCTGCCCCCCTACTGTTTTATCACCTTGATTTCACTCACACTCTCCCACACACACACACACACACACACTCACAGTCACCCTTGCACACACACACACACACACACACACACACACACACAAACACACACACACTGGTGATTGTTTGTTAATAGTTTGTACATAGTGTGATATAATTTAACATCATATTTGACTAGAGTAAATGATTAACAACCATTATACTTTAATAAAAATCTTGTTATAACTTAGAGGAGAAATTGTTGTGTGATCATTTTGTATGTGTTTGTGATAATTGCAGGTTGCAAAGGTCCGTGCTCGAATTCATCTCCTTTATCGTCTGCCGATGTGTCATGTCTGTCCTAGATTGACACACACAGAGATAAAAACCTTAACATTTAATCATAGTTATTAGTTCCAGATATCCTCCGGTAGTTGGTGGTTAATTGATTTTCAATAATTATCACAGATAATTATTAATAATCACTAATAACTATGTATTATTGGATAGTTGGTAACCATCCTCTAACAGGTACAAGCGGTCTTAGAGATAGGGTGAGGAGCTCGGCCATCCGGGAGAGGCTCCATGCAGAGCCGCTGCTCCTCTGCATCAAGTGGAGCCAGATGGAGTGGCTCAGGCATCTGGTCAGGATACCTCCTGGATCCTGCCTAGGGAGGTATTTTGGGCACGTCACACCGGGAGGGGGCCACGGGGTAGGCCCAGGACACGCTGGAGGGATTATTTCTTTCAGCTGAGATGAGTTGGCTGATGTGACCGGGGAGAGGGAAGTCTGGGCTTCCCTACTTAGGCCGCTGCCCCCACGACCCGACCTCGGATAAGCAGAACAGGATGACAAAGTCACATGTGCCCAGCAGCTGTGATGAGAGCAGTGGTCAGCCAGGCCTAATGAGTATGTGGGGAGACGTACACACACACTCTGACATCTACACACACCTACAGTGCAGTGCAGGTGTGTGTGAGTGTGTGTTTGTGTGTTGGGAGAAAAAGAGAGGAAAGGCGTGCTCGTCTGTTTCTGAACAGTGAATCACGGCAGTGAATGACAGACGTACATTATAAACCAATTAGAGCAGAGGGTTAATCATTAACTGCATCCTGTTACTCTGTGTGCGTGACTCCAAGGTTCCACACAGAACTGCTCCCTGAGCCGTTGCTGCGGGAGCCACAGCACTTCCAGATAAGGTGCAGCACTTAGCCACAGAGAGAGAGTGGAAGAATAGAGGGGAGCTGATTGATGACCCCGAGCAACTCAACGCTGTTTGCAAACTAGAAGTTGCATCAAAATAATTGTTGGACCGTTAGCGGCAGAAGGCTGCAGGGAATGTGTGGATGTAATTATTTTTCGGTAGTGCAAACAGAATGCGATCTGTGATAAGTTCAAAACTTATGATCCAAAAAGTGGAGTTTCTGGAGTTTTAATGGGTGATCAATGGGAGAAAAAGCAGACTTTCTAAGCTTTGGAGCTCCATAGTTAAACCGTAAGTTGGACGGCTTTCGGAGTGGAGGTCTCAAATGTTCCCGACAAGATTCCCAACGTCCAAAAATGTGTGTATAGTCAATGGTCTGCCCATGAGTGCCATTTGTTAGAAGATTTTTGGGTTAAAAATCTGTGTGCGGAAGATATCTTTTGGTGATTTTCCAACATTTGTTAGAACAATGTGGGATTACGATCACGATTACGCAAAAACCGTAAGAGATCCTTTCAGTATCTCAGGGTTCCATCTTTTGTGAGCAGTTGAAACTTTGAATGGTGTTTCTATGTGGAAGTATGGAAAATCTGGAGGTCACCAAAGTGGGCTGGGTTTGTGGCTCCTCTCAGGTCAAACTCCATTCATTCCTATGGGAAAAAGTGTAGCAGTTTTTTGCAAATAACTTCCATGTATTATTTCAGGATTACAAACAAAATCCTAAGAGGAGATAGGTGCTAAAGTTTTGCCAAAAGCAATAGAAATATTTGGAAGAATGCTACAGCATTGGCCCCCATAATAAATGCGAGCGCATTGAGAACAGAACCAGCGACTCTGACACACAGGCTCTGTCCAAATTGCGGGGTTCCATCCTAATAAGGCGGTATTTGTAGGCCGCATACACCACAGCGATGCGAAGAAGGCTGTCCGAATTCAAAGACTTCTTAAAATGTGGCCCAGAAATGCAGCCTTCTCTTCACCAGATTTAAGGACGGGTCCGGTGTAGCCTTTGTGGCTAGTCCTTTCCCAAGATGTATTGCCGTCTGGACGTGAAAATTCGACAGAAACAACAAAATTGGCGGACGAAGCAGGAGCTGGACTGAGCACGGAGTACACTTTTAGATGTAAGTATTTTGAATAAATCTGGCGGTACAAAAATTATAAGCTTAAAACTGTTTCGTGGTTCGAGTTTTTAAGTTTGCCTGACAATTTTTTAAATGGCATTTTGGTCAGAAATCATAAGAAAAAACCTAGATGAGATTGTACAGCGGATCCATATTGCAGTTTCATCCCTCAGATAAATCTGTTATTATTTTGTTTTAGGGACCAAAGAGCAAATCAAAAAGTTCATAAAAATGAGGAAGGAGAATGATCACCTTTCCAACGGGGTGAAAAACTCGGCAGCTGTGGCTTGGAGGTGCAAGAGTCATTTACCTATCTTATATTAATGAATACTTTTCTGTTAACCCCACACGCTGTATGTATTCATCTCATTGCATAGTTTCCCTTGTGATAAGTTGTGAAACTGACAGTTATGCATTAAGGCTTGTCTGATTCATTGTTTGACTTATGTCTTGTTGATGTTAGGATGATTCCAGAGAAGATGGGCCTGCAGGGGAAGCCCTTGCAGTCAAAAAGAAAATTGGACAACTTAAAAAAAATATGTAAAGTACTGTATGTATGTGTGTTATGAAGAATTGCACCTTTTAAGTGCTCATGTGGCTCATTTTCTAAGTGATTTATGCTCTTTTGTCTGTGATTTCTGATGTCCTTTGTGTTTAGTATTCAGGGTCAGGTGAAGGGGTTAGTGGAAAGCCCACTGGTGCAACTTGGCCCTGGTTTGCCCTCATGGATGAGGCATTAAGACAGAGGCCTTCCATTACGCCTCCTGTACTTATAGCCTCCATCCCTGAGGACACATCAGGGCCAAGTGCAGCAGTGGAAACACCAGGAAACGGGGAGGAAGAAGAAAGAGAGGAGGAAGACAGGCAGCCGTTGGGCAGAAAAAGGAGCAGAGAGCAACAGGATGAGCTGCTGGAGCTGCTGAGGGAGGACATGAGGCAGCAGGGTAGGAGAGCTAGAAAGAGCCAGGAAAGGATGGACAGATTGTTCTCCATTATGGAGAGAATGGTTGAGAAGTGAGAAGGGAAAGTTTTTTCTAATTTCTTGTTCATGTTGTAGTTCTTGTTTTTTCTGAATAATAAATTAATTAAAAAGTAATGACTGAACTCATTTACAATTGGAATATTTACATTTTTAAAAAATATATATACAAATGTAAAATTATATGAGAACAAACTAACCTAAACATAAACACAAAATGAAACAATTTATCAGAACTATTAATTAAATTTAATGAAATTATTTTGAACTACTTACAATTGATTATTTAAAAAAGCAATGTCTCTGGCAGTGTTGCTAGTCTGCTGAAGAAAAAATCTGACACGGATTAAGTGTGGTCTCCTGATTGTTGAGCGGAGCATCATACAGGGCCTGCAGAGTGTTTGGAAGGCTTTGTCGTTGTCCACTGCACTGTCCATGAAGAGGTTTTCAGGGCCGGCTCAATCGATGGCTGCCACATCACCAAGATGTCTCTAAAAACACACAAGAGATAACAGATATAACAGATAGTTCATTGCCTGAATTGCTTTTTGAGAGATTCTAAGAAAAAGTTCTTGCCTGGCAACCTCCTGCTAGAAAATGTGATGCCTATGCTGAAGTGCAAAAAATTGCAGTTCCCTCCTCATCCACCAGTTGCTGCTGCAAAACAGAGCAATTTCCCATTGGCTCCCATGGTAAAAAGGCCGACTTTACAGCAGAATTACACATGTTTACAGCCTGGTTCAAAAAACCATTTTAGGATTAAAATGTCAGGTTTATCTTCATGACAACTGTGGGTTGAGTGAAAAAATTTCTAACTCCTTCGTTTAGATGTTATTTAATCCTAAAATTCCTCATTAATTATCGGCGTGTCCTTTTGATTGACAGGTGCCAGATATCCATAAAAACGAGGCCTAGCGTAGCACAACCGCGGTTTTTAGTCGCTAACAGCGCTTCATATCTTTAACCAGCCTTCCTTCGTTGGCTGGTTAGCTCACATTAGCTCCGGGTTAGCACGTAGCTCAGAGTCTGATGGGTGTCAATCATCCCTCCCCAACGCTCACAGCCCCCCTCTCCGCGCCTCATCAGCGGCCATTTTTGGGCTTTCTAGTAGTCACGAGACTCATGACGGTGCCAAGATGGTGAAGGAAGGATACGGCCAATGTGCATCACTTCAACTCATCAGAATCCTGTGGGTCACGCAGTTTTAGGGTTTGTCCATTGATTTTACCGTCTATGCTGTTAGCAGTAGTTGTGGCTAGCTGGCATCTCCTCCAGGGCAGACACTTCAGCAGACAGTCGGTCTGTCCATCCTCTCCTGGCTCCCTCCCCCTCATCCTCAGCAAGATCTTCCTCCAGCTCATCACACAATGGAGTGATGAGGGGAGTGGATGCTGGAGACACGGGTACCTGCCATCTGCGAGGATGAAATACCCTGGAGGAGGGTAGGCTGACTGCCGGTACGCATGTGTCAAAAAGCGGCCCTGATGGCCACAGAATGCCTGCAATGTTATTGAGGGAAACTGTTTTCTGTTTCTGTAGCACTGACCATCAGGGCCGCTTGGAAGCACGAGAAGTTATAAAGGACTAAACGATCCAAGACACATGAAAATGTTCCAGTTTTGTTGAGTTCGATATTCTGAAACATATTTTTTGGCCACCA
Source organism: Craterocephalus amniculus (assembly GCA_036024015.1). Lineage (NCBI taxonomy): Eukaryota > Metazoa > Chordata > Actinopteri > Atheriniformes > Atherinidae > Craterocephalus > Craterocephalus amniculus. Next base: position 5,074 of record JAVQJG010177838.1, read on the forward strand.
GATGTCACTGTGGTAATGTGTCCTGATCTTTCTAAAAGATCGATTCTTGTTCAAAGGACTCTATCTGAACCACTGTTTGCTGAGGCTATTTAAATTACAATACAATAAACAACCACCAGGGGGCAATATCTGCAGGAAGTAAAAGATCTGATTCCAGCCCATTCTTCCTCTCTGGACAGTTTTGGTGCTTCTTTGATTTAAAAGATGTTATTCTAATACATTAATTCAGATAAGCAGAGTAACAGCAAAGGGTTATTTTTCTAAATGCTTGGATCCTCCCACTCGTCTTCTCTTCCTTTGGTCTCTCAGGGGAAGTCAGGGTTATGCTGAGGGTCATGCTCTCCCCCCATCACAGCACCATGAGGAAGGCAGGCCATCAAAGAACACATGAACTGCTCCGTAAATGCGTTTCAGTGTGTAGGTGTGTGGACATTCTCCCACAGCATGACCTTGACATTCATGAATAGTAAATGAAAAGTATTGTGGAGCTTTTGAGGGGTCAGCTGTCAGAACCATAATCATATTTCTGTATTTCAACTCTCTATCTTGCTTTCAGATCGGCTGTGCTCATATTTCCAATCCTTCTTAAGTATTTTTCAAGATTATTTTTACTCTTTTTATATCTTTGATATTATTTATACTCTATGTTGTCTTGGACCCGTGTTTTTTACTCAGGTCAGATAGTTTCATTGAACATTGACTCTCATTTACCAGAATACTGGAGGTTGCTCAGCCAGGTGGAGGGAGTGTTACAAGAATCACTAATGATCACATTATTTCATTCCATGAAATCAGACCACTGAAGTTCAATATCTTTGCGATGAAAATGCAGGCAGCCTTCCTCAGCACAGGAAAACTGAAGGTGAAACCAGTTCCATCAGAGAGAAACAGAGAGTATGCAGGTTCATCCATCCAAATGCAATAAGAGAAAAACACTGACGGAAAAAACTCCTAAATGAAAAGTTGTGATTCATAGCCAAACAGCAGCCAGTCCAGTCAGCACTTATTCAACATCCAGCCCCGCCCATGCTGAGATGCGACAATCCCAACTTCCTTCCTTCAGCTGGTCCCAGCCAGGAGCTGTTCCTCGTCCTCATAATGTTTGATTTGCACCAGTAAAATCAAGAAATAAACAAGAATTTTTAGAGAAAACAAATCTCTGCTGAGGAAAAACAAAACAGCATCTTTTTAATTTGATTCTCTAAACCAGTCTTTTACCCACTTTGACGCTTGGGGAGGAGGAGGGATTGCTCCATCCCACCACCCACCCACTGGAGAGCCATCAATGGTCCGACAGCACCAGCTGAGAGCCACACTGAAGGAGGTGAACAAAGCAGCAGGCCCAGGAGGGAAGGCAAGTTTATTTATAAATGACATTTCATGTACAGGACAATTCGTTAAAAGCATTACAGCAGGGTGCAGAAAGCATGAAGAAGTAGGGATGCACGATATTGGAATTTTGGCCAATATGCTGAAATTTTAAAACCGATAACTGGTATCAATATTAAAGCTGAAGAATAAATGATGTAATATTCATCCCTTTTGCTAAATTAGAAAAATACTCCAACTTACGTTACAAGTAAACAATGAACTCTGACAGTAAATCTACTCCAGTGAGTGGCCAGATGTGCTGGACAGGCAATTACTTAAATTAGAAAGAGGTGAAAACAAAGCCAGATATGCAGTTACACATAAAAAATCACTAACCCCAACAATAAAATCTTCTCTGTGCAGACAAAATTGAAAATGCAAATATCAGCTTCAGTCATTTCTCCAGTTTAGTTCACTATTTTAGCTCCAAACATTACATACAGTAACAGAGTAGGTAATGTGCGAACATGCATAAGTGCATGTAACATACTACTAACAGTTTGGGTCCTCAGTAACAACACAGCCAGTCCTTTTGAAGTCCATAGAACAATACTTAAGACTGACAAGCAAATGTAAGTAGTCTATCAGAGGCATGTTTATTGGACAAAATGAGCATCTCTGCCCTTTCACAAGCTATGAGAACTGGGGAGGTCAACCAAAAACAACCTAAAAAATGGACAAAATTAATACAAAGCAATTTAAATCAAACAAAAGTAGAGCAAAACACAAGTCAATGAGATGGGCTGTACTGTAGGACCAAGAAGCTCAGTCGTGCCCTTGGTCACACGAGTAGTTGAGGCCTTAATGTCTGCCCCTGGAACCGCAACTCTTGAGTCAGGTGCATTGCAGGGTTCCAGGTTGAGGAGGCAAAGGACTGACAGTCCTTAGAAGCAGCAATTAAAATGAATAAAAAGCCCAGGTTGAGTCAAACCCAAAACCAGACAAGACAGCAGCGCAACCTGGAGCGCTGAAAGGGGTGGGGGCAACACGGTACAGCGCACAGCCAACCCATATGCCTTAAACAAGCATGTTAGTTTATTGTTCAAAAATAGATAAGGAACTTTAAGTTAGGAGTCTTACCAGGTGACAAGCTCCCCCTCATGAAGGGAGAAGAGGCCACAGCCAGATGATAGGAATCAGACAAAATTAGCTTGCTTAAGCTGAAAATGATTGGCTTCAGCGCTCATGTTCAGCAATGATCTTAAGATGATTGTACCCACGTTGTCTCTACGAGGGATTTCCCTGTGGCAAAGTAGCCAGGGCGCATGGTCAGTCGGAGGCATAGTGACAGGACTCTCACTGTCACATGTGGTGGGAGGTCATCTGTACTGGCATGTGCATGCTCACCACCATCGTTGCATCGTCAGCCATTTTATTAATGGCGTTTAATAACAGGTTGTGTGCTCCCTCCTTCATTTACCTGTCACAATAATGATTTTTAAAGGAGCTAAAAGCGAAAATTCATTGTTTTCATACTAAATGAATTAAAAAATCTCTTTGTGAAGAACTGGATGTGTATTTTCATCTGGAGTATAGCGCAACGTCACACAGTGCCTCTGTGTTGATCTTCAGCTCTGTGTTTACTACCGGCCCCGTGTCCATGTACGACCACGTGCACACGCACTCCCATCCTTATAAAGAGGCGCCACAGGGCGGAGTTACGACGCAGCATAAGCACTTTAGGTGGGATTCAAGCCGGTAGAAGTGGGAAGCGTCCAACCAAAATGAAGAGGAGCCAATATAACCTCCAAGAAAACAACATTATCTTTAAAGGAAAGGGACAAAACGCGGATAAATATTGGTCTGGCATTCTCAAGTTGGAGAGAGCTGCGAGACCGAAAAGGACTCCAGTTTGCTCTTCTTCTGGTACGTGACTCACGGAGCGGATTCCACCTCGTCCACACAGTGTACACTACAGAGTTTTTTTATTTTCGTTTCATTTTGGTTTAGGTAACCAAGGCAAATATATATTACTTTTAAAGTGTTATCAGCTAAGGGTTTTTAATTATTTATTTTTTTGCATGGAAGCTACGTCATGCTGTCATATAACTTTCTAAATAAACAGTTTGCGAACTATTGTCCACAAACAGATACTGTTTATTGCTAATAGCAAAACACTAAATAAATGACATGATGATTCTGTTATGGAAACAGCACAGGAACATTTACACAAACAAAGTCATGTTGCTCTAACAATTATAAATTTGAGGTACTTACTTCCTCACTTGACATGTTCCCCTGAAAGATGAAATTGTTTTGCTCTCTGTTTAAAATTAAAAAATAAAGTAAAACAGTATGAGGCAGGAGGAGTTTTCCTTTTTTAAAGAGGGCGCGGATCATCACAGGCTTTGTTTTGGTTTCACAGACAGCTCTACAGTACACCACCTAGTGGTGAAAAGTTTCGCTTTTAGCTCCTTTAAATCTTGCATCCAGCATGGTTGCAACAGCACGGACAGCTTCGAGCAGAGTACTTCTGGCTGTCTGTACACCTCTGTCTGACTGACTTGTCTTGCTCAACAGCCGAATCAATGCCACTATCGCAGGAATGACCTAAGGAACAGACGCTTGTGCAGAACTGATTTCTTTAGTCAGTTGCTGTTTTTCACTCTCTCTCTACACAGTCTTTCTCTCCTCTCCACCAACCCCCTCTTTCAGTCCGCTCTTTTTTCTCGCTCTTTACACACAATTGCGACACTCTCTTTCTATCCTCACTTTGGGCTTTCTGTCGTATCCACCCCCAACCGGTCGAGGCAGATGGCCGCCCTCCTTGAGCCGGGTTCTGCTGGAGGTTTTGCCTTCCTGTTAAAAGGGAGTTTTTCTCCTCACCGTCGCCTGAAGCAGCTCAGAAGGGGATTGATGGAAGACTCTTTTCCATGCTGTCTGTTGGTTTCCTTACATAGGCTATTTTGTTATCAATTGGCTAGTATATATGTATATATGAATGTATGACAATCAGATTACTTGGACTGATAGTCAGTGAAGCGCCTTGAGATGACTTTGTTATGAATTGGTGCTATACAAATAAAGTTGAATTGAATTGAATTGAATTGAAATTGCTGGAAGGGTGCAAGCAGGGTGACCATATTTTCAAGAAATCCCCACTGGTTTGCTGTTAAGAGTCACTGGGAGGTCAACATCAGCAGCATACGCACCCAAAGTTTCTCTTTTGCGTCACCAGGCTCTGCACTATATAAAAAGTAGAATTCAACTGGATGGACACATCTTGTTGACGCCTTTTGATGGGCATCCCAAGCTCATGCTGTACATCTTCAAGTTGACTGCAGGGTAGTTGTGAATGCTTGAAGTTCCCCATTATTTTCTTAGCCACGGCTACAACATCTGAGATGCTGCGCTGAGACATCACACCTTCATTTACAGCAAGCTGCAAGTCTATCATTGCCGTAGTAATGTTAGGTGCATTGTTTCTCACAGCAACATGTACATTTCCCTTTCTGGATTTCCTACGTTCCAAGCATGACTTCAAAAACACTTGCAAGCGCTGCTGCGGTGTGGGAACCTCTGCACTCCTGCTTGTAAAGAACAGCCGTTTAAGCTCAAAGTTTTTGTTTATCCATTGTGCCGTAAGGCTTAGCATGCTTACAAGGCTAACACTTCATGTCCAAATGTCTGGTAAAACTCACCCTAGTGCAATCTGCAATTAATGGTCGTCAGAATGACGGCTTTTGAGATGGTTAATTAGGTTTGTAGTGTTGAAAGACTTTGTCTTGGATCCTCACATCACCACTGCTGAGCAGTCATTGCAAATACAGTAGCAGTTTTGTTTTCCATTTTTTCGACCCTTTAAAGAACATCCACACCGCCGACATTTTGTTAGTCAGTGTGCTGCGGTCCATGTAGTTTGACGTTTTAAGGCAGCGTGTAAGACGTTTCAATGCCTGCGGGAAAACATTTTTGTTTTTAAAGAAATAAAAACAGACAAAAGACAAAAAACCTCATGCGGCTTCATCACCAAACAGCAAACAGTCCGATCTGTTAAAAATATTGGCAATGTGGCTAATAGGGGTATAACGGTTCACAAAAGTCACGGTTCGGTACGTACCTTGGTATGAGGGTCACGGTTCGGTACGGGTTCGGTTCAACAGAAAAAATATATTTTAAACAAAACACATGTTTAACAATTAGCTTTTCGGTTATTTTTTTATCAGATACGAATTGAGTGCAAAGTAAAAGCCATCTCCTTTTATAAAAGTAAAAACTAAATTTAATAAAAAAAATTAAATGCATTAGAAGAGCTATCATCCTTAAAAAATAGATGGAGCTAGTCAGGTTGCACTTTGTAACAAACATTTTCAATGTTGCATTACAAAATGTAAACTATACACAATTCAAACAAAAAAATAAAACACAACTGATAAGCATCAGAAAAATCTGATTAAAAAAACTGATAGCAGGAGCTGCAGCTGGCTGAAAACAAGTGATGACAGTTTACTGAAATCAGCTCTGATAAACTAAAACTCGCTGTGTTTATATTTGTCAAGTTCTTATTTGTTGATTTTTCGCATTTTCCCCAACTTGAAAGGGACAGTGACATCAACTTGGAGCTGGAACTGAATTCCACTCAAAATGATCAGGCAATATGTATGGAGAGAAATTTGTTTCTTTATTATTCAATCAAATAGAATAGATTTGAAACCAAAAATAAATTTTGAGAGCAAAAGAAAAGAAGTGAGAATCAAATTTTATTTTTTTT
>JAVQJG010177840.1:0-14855 GCA_036024015.1 Craterocephalus amniculus
CCTGCATGAGTTTTTATTTGGTTCTTAGAGTTGTTGTTTTTGTGTTTTTATTTGTATTGTTATGATTTTATCGTAGTTTATTTATTCTTCAGTGCTGTTTTATTCATGTGTGTTATTTCTATTGATTTATTGACTTTATCTATTTGTTTTGTACAGCACTTTGGTCAACTAAGGTTGTTTTAAATGTGCTCTATAAATAAACTTGACTTGACTTGACTTGATAAAATGAGTGCTGCAAGATTTACGTTTTTATGACATGGGGGTTAGCCGGTACACGTCAGCTACAGCTCGAAGGTAAAAAGAACGTTTGAATGCAAACAGTATAAAAGACAAAGTCTGCATTAGTACTGAATTTCTGAAAGGGCTTTATTGTGATGAAGTTTGGAGAAATACCTGCAGAAATAAAAAAGCAGTTCATTTTCATTTAGTAAAAAAATCTAAGAATCTGTGGAAATGATAAAAAGAGCAAACAAATCCTTTATTTTCTCATCTAAAATAGTTGAAGGGCTGGGACCATATGCTTTCCTCATTAACAACCGCACATAACATGTGAGTTAGTTTTTAAGATTTATTCAACAGGAAATATTTGAAACAACTGAAAATGAAATATTTAAATTAGGAAAAAACAGAAGCCAGACCATCACTGTTGTGCTTTAATGCCAGAGAAAACAAGCAAAAACAATGTTGTTTTTTTTATTTAACTTTCTTTTAAAAAGTTCTTTTCCTGGGAATGTACAATACGAAAATAATACTTCAGACTCCTAAACCAAAACGTTGTTTGTCTTTTTTAAAAGCTGAGAATCACTAGTAATATGCTGAGACATATTTAAAATCTATTTATTCGGTACAAACGGATAACAAGTTAGGGGCAGTCAGCTTTTTAAACAATTGCCAAAATACTACAACAGTGAGTCAACGGGGACTCTAAAATTGCAGTACTTGTTTACCAACAGTTGTTTTGACATCTAACTAATTTGGTAATTGCTAACACTACATGTGTATATATGAATGAGTGCACATTTCAAACAAAGGAATACTTCACTTGCATGATACTTTTCCACACAAATGCTTGCAGTTTTTATTATACATTTCATTTTACTTTCTCACAGAGTATCATGATGGGGGAAATAATTGCAGTCTGCACATGCATGAGCAAGGCTTTATCTACAGGTTTTCTTCTTCTTGACTTCTCTCCTACATTTTGCTGATGGAAAGACGAGGGGGTTGAAGTTGTGCCATTGCATGAAATTAAAAGATAACTTTTTATCGTCTGCCGATTTATTTTCATGGGCAGGGATTCTGCAACATCTTTTAAAGTTAAACGATGCTAATAACAATTATTTGTACAGTCTGTGTAATTAATTGCATTCTTTTTGTGGCAGTTCAGCGTTAATCCTTTTATCATGAAGTATAGGTGCACATGTGAGGTGTTGAGGTGAGACTTTTTCCTCCAGGACTGAGCAGGAAAGTGAACTATTATGTTTGAAAAGCAGCATGTCACTCCATTTCACACTGACCATTAAGAGATGTTTATCTCAGCGGTCCACACCAGCCACTCTCAGCCATACACCCACTCTCGCTGCTCTATTAGAATGCCCAAAGGAAATTTCTGCTTCCTCTTTAATTCCCATGCTGTGTAGCAGCTATGGTGGCACTGTGTGGGAACAAACCGGAGTTGCTCAGAGTAAAGCGCCTGTGGTGGCCAAACTTCTCCGTTTAGAAGTCCCACACAGCGGCGGTATGTGTGGGAAGACAGGGGTCAAAGGTGAAGATTTCAATTATTTGCTTTTCAGCTGATCTCAGACAGTTTCAGGTTGGCTTTGGGCAGGTTTACGGAGGTGCTTCAAACAATGGCTGGCCGTCACTTCTGCTAAGAGAGTATTAGAGCGGTCCTTGAGATGAACCCTTTCAGCTCCGTCTATGAGTAGTAGGAATACCTGGAATATGAAAATATTAATAGTCTTTGTTTTAAAGGTTTTGAAGAATAACAACTTAGCTTATAACAAAAACACATTGATTTTAATTGGAGTAATTTTTGACCCACTCGTGGAAGAGTATAGGTATTGGTAGGTTGTGCATCCAAGGGTTAAATTTACCTTTCTTACAAAAATATTTTTTTTAACAAAATAAACTGATTTCAAAATTGGAACAAAAAGTGAAAACCGCTAATAGTTTAAGATAAGAAAATATAATGAACTGCGCTGGCTGATATAAATACTAATCAGTACCCAACAAAGGACAGTGAAACACTTTGCAAGCCTACACATTTTCCCAGTCATATGATACTTTTTAACATAATTAAAGTTTTTATTGTTATTGTAACTTTTGTACACTTCTGTATTGGTTATCTAATATTTTAGCTTTCAGCTGTCTATGTGTTTTAGGCCTCTGCTAAAACGTGCAATTTCCATAATGAAATGAGCATCTCTCTGCAAACACAAGGTCTACTTGAACACATAAGGGGTCATAGTACAGGGAAGACTAACGAGATCTTGACGTGTGATAACACTGTTCATCCAGAGAAAAAAGTCACCACCTGGATTTAACTAGGCAAACAGGTACGAGCTTCTCATTGGATAATTACTGTAGGAAACAAGCTGGAAACAAGTTATTCAACACCAGCCGATGCAGTGAGCGACTTATCAGCTCTTAAACGCCCACATGGAAACACACATCCTATGTTCATTAAAAAAATGTGAATCTGTTTCAGAAGGCTCAGATAATTGGCATCAAGCAAAGTAAACATTTAAGAAAAAGCTGAAAATACTGAAATTGGGTTAAGACTGCCCAAACATCATGATCGAGGAAGAAATGTGGTTTGAAAACAAGTTTGGTGATCGCTTTAATGTTTGGTGAAATCAAATCATAAAACAGCAGAACTCAGATCTGACTACCTGGATATACTGAAATCCAGAAAGACAGGATTCATGGGGCTCAAACTGTTAAAGAGGGGTTAAGGGAACATGAGACATCGGCTACCACAGAGTCCAGACCTCATTCCCTTTGAGAGTCTCATGAATGTGCTACTGAGGGCTTTTTGCTGTGGTCTGACTCTCCATCATCACTACAAGCGCTTGGAAAAAATGTATCCAGGACTGGATAGAAATACATGTTGTACCATCGCAGACGTTTATCAAGAGTGTTCGAATCCCCTTCACACTCCTTATAGTTACACTAGATGTCTCCAAACTTCTATCAGATCATAGTACAAGGACTAACTCTGATAAAGTGAAGCAGAGGCTTTAGTAGAGATACTTAGGCAATGTCTCCAAAATGGCCATCTTCCCACAATTTCGCTATTTGTTTTTTAAATTTCTCGATTGATGGGCTTCAGATTTTAAAAGGTTGAAGCTTTTTTTTTGTTTACAATATCATTTTGAGGTCCCTAGGTCGGCCTAAACCCAATGAATCGGCAACTTCTCCATGACCAAAATGAGCAATATAATACTTAGATGATCTTTGTTAAAGGCAGGGATTGGTTAAATATCAGCTCATTTTGGGGGGAAAAGTAAATTGGAACCAACACAATTACAGCATTTCAAAGACTGAAAGATTCTCCCATTATTTCATCATGGATTTGATTCCAGTACCACGGTTAGAAAAACTGTGTTGGGTTGTATCATGCAGCCCAGCAGGCTGTTCTTCTGTGCTTCCTCTGAGTTTTGGCTCAACTGTTATTTCCTGATACTTAAAAGCTTCGACAAAATACTTCAGTGAGAATTTGTTATTAAATAAAACTAAAACACAGAACGGGGAACAGCTTTTATGATACCTAACAGACAGGGTAACAGTAGGGAGTGCAGTTTCAGTGCACAAATAAGCATCATCCACAGAGTCAAAATGAGCATTTACAGTTTTCGTTTGCCTATTTTGACTTTTTAAAAACTTTTTTTGACAGCAAGAGTTTTCTCAATGGGATAAAAGGGATGAATCCAGCTCAGTCTGTTGTACCATGAAACATAACCCTAATTAACAGCATACAGTTTTTTTAGTGTTTGGGAGCTTAATGAAAAGTACATAAAAAAAGAATGTAATAATTTAGTGATTTAACACCCACATTTAACTGAAAACAGCCCGAAACATGCAACAAAACTCTCTTGGCTCAAAAACTGCCAATATTATTAAAAACGATTAACTTTATCAGTTAACTTATTGAATTTCCAAATTAAAAAATTTAATATGTATTCATTAGGTATGCTTTTTTAAACTGCTTGTTAACACAAAACATTGCATCAGCCAACCAGCATGTGCTCCGGCTGCTTCCACAACAGCCACCAACCATCCTCGGCCACAGCTCCCAGTCACCCAAGCAGACTGGAGGCTGGTGTGTCAGTAAACAGTCGACTTTCCAGAGGAAACAGAAGACACACCGAGCTTAGCTAGTTGCTGCCTTTGACCATTTTTCAAGCAAGTCCCACCCAGAACGCACTGGAGGGATTACATATCCCTCATGGCCCATAACGCCTCTAGATTCCCCAGGAGGAGATGGAGAGAAAAAATGTCTTGGTTTTTGTAGTGGATGCATTTCCTCTGTAATCCAACCTCTGATAAGCAAAGGAAACTGGATGGATGGTAGGACTGCAGCAGTGTTCTTATTTCCAGCCCGATGGATAAAGTGATTTTTATGAAAAATGGATATATCCACTCCACCGTTGCTCTGGTGATTACAATAAGCGGTATTTTGAGTTTAACATCCATCAGAAACTTTGCTACGTTCTGACAATAAAAACATGTGTTATCCTGATTTTATACATAAAGTGCAGATATCCAAAAAGTCTGACTGTTTATTATAAGTAAGTTCTAATACTGTAAAGCTTGAGTTTCCTGATATCAGAAACAGGTGATATGCACATTTCAAAAAAGGGACATCCAAGTATGAAATACTGTGACATTTCTGAGGCCTTCAAAGCCAAACAGCAGACTGGCAGTGCATGGCGTCCTGTTGCCAGTGGTGCCTGCCGTGGTCTTTGTTATTCCATTTGGAAGCATGCATGCTACACTGTGCTGGCTTTATGTTCCCTTCACATACGAAAATATGTACGTTTGTGTCACACGTTTTAAGACAACACTGCCCACATACCCCACTGCATGCTTTATGTTAGCAATGCATCCACTAGAGGGCAGGGTATAGTTCATTTATGAGTTCCAGCTTCACTTTCAACAGCAACATAGCGAATATGGCATCCGTGGAGGAGATGAACATGATTCACAGAGAGAAGGAGAAATAAAAAGAGCTCAGTTTGAAGTGTTTGGGTAAACAAACAAAACTGACTGAAATATACAGTAAATGAAAGCAGAGGACAAGCAGAAGAAGTTGTTAACGCTGAATATAAATTAGCCCGTAGGGATAAGGGACTGTATGACCGACGGTTACATGTAAGGCCAAGGTATTTTATGTAAGGCCCAGGAAAGGTATGCAACGCAAAATGCATGCATGCATCAGGAAACAACGGTAAAAATTTCTTCTATTTCTTTTACTTTATGCAAATATTTCAAAGCTCAATGAACAGAATATGGTTCAGTCTATTTTTTTTATTTACATGTCTGACTGAGCTCAGTAATAAAATAATGTTTTGGTATTTTAATTGCTCTTTGTGACTTGGTATAAAGGAGCTTACTGTGTTTAATTAGCAGATGATACCATCTCACATACATCACTGGATCCTAAATCAAAAAGCACAACGATTATGCCAAAATATGGAATCGATATGATACCATGTCATGATGAAAGGTGATTTGCATCCATACTTTTTATGCATAATGAGCGAAGACAGACAGAGGAAACAAGGAAAGTAGACAGCTGATTAAAAGATTAAAAGAGTCATGCTTGAGAGACTCTGGTTGGGAGTTAAGTGTCTGTCCCCCTCTTCCTTTGCGACCTCTTAAAGCTGTGGGTTTTACTTTTAAATAATCCAGCAGCGTAGAATAACATCTCCATGTTGCCGTTGAGGAGTGTAAAAGAAGAGACAACCAGAGTGCCGACATGTCAAACTGCAAAATTGAAAACTTAAAACTTTACAAAAACCTCTTTGAAAAACTTCTCCCACAGCTGCATTTCATTTCTCCTCAGTTAAAAAGTCTCTCTGGCCTTACTGGTAGGTTTCCTCCAATGTACTGACTGGAGCAAACGGTATCATTTCAGCCATATTACGATTTACGGATGTGTCATGCGAAGCTAAAAGAAGCTTAAAATAAAGATGGCTGAAGAAGATTGAAGCCGCTGCGCTGTGAGAAAAAGCAGAGAAGGAGATGAAAACCCAGTTTCCATCTAGGTTTTCCATCGAGGAGCAGAGTTCTGTTTTACGATTTGCTTGCCGACGTTAACTCATTTTTACAGTGCTGGACTTTCTGAGAAAATCCAATCAATTTTTGCCCTCAAGTCCCAAAAATAAATATTTAACTTAGTAATTAAGTGAAGGAAAATTCCCAATATAACTGTCCAAACTTTTCTTCAGATGTTACATGCTATTCCTTTTCCACCCTTACAAATCCTTTTACCTCCACCTGAGTGATCACCGATATTTTTGATCCTGACGCAGCCAAATGACCTGATCTTTTAATCTCCTTACAGGATTGCAGCAGGCTGCCTTCCACATAAATCCCTCTGAGCTGCTATTACACCATTTATTCCCTCTGAAAACGGCAACACAACACCAACAGGACTGCACAGGAAGAGGCTTGTTGTTGGAGATGGAAGGACTGCTGGTGATCTCTGAACCGCACAGCTATAAGACGTGATCATGTCTATAATAACAACTTGCTTAACGATATGAGGAAGTTCTATTAGAGGTCAGAAAACTTTTTTTTTCTGTTTGGAACAAATGTCCAGCTGTTAGATGGAGCTGCCTGGTGGGATAATGATGCTGCTTTCATGAGAACAAATGAGAGCAATGATTAAGGCTTAGAGAGGGGGATGAAGGAAGGATGATGGGCATCAAAGAGCTAAAAGTACAAAAGTATTATGTAGGTTCACTGGTCACCTTGTTAGGTACAGATTGTGCCAAGTACCGGGTTGGACCCATTTTACCTTCAGAACTTCCCTAATTCTTCATGTCATGATCCAACAAGGTGATGGAAACATTCCTCAGAGATTTTTACTCCATTTTCACATGACAGCTTTACACAGTTGCTGCACATCCATGATGAGAATCTCCCGTTCTACCACATTAAAGGTTCCAGATGTGGAGGCCATTGGAGGTGAGTGAACTCACTTAGAGGTTCGGCTCGGACTGGCACAGCTTGGTGCGTTTGTTTGTGTGTTTACATTATGAAAAGGGTCCCATACAACCAGACCAAACTGCACCATTTCTGGGCCTCCTTCTGGTGTGAGCCCGTTGGAAAATGGTACGGTAGGGTTACGGTGGAGATACTGGTGTCCCACCATACAATCCACTGATTTGCGAACATAAAACATCACTGCGCATCATAGAGGCAAGTATGGGACAAACACACGTAGATAATAGAAGGATGGCTGCAGACAACAGGAAGGTCTGGTAAAAGCAGAACAAAACCTCCATTGTTGCCGTTTGTAGCATCAGGTTTGCTACAACACACAAGGCGCTTTGTCTAAACCCAGCATACCCAGTGGCGGTCCGACTTGCAGACTCACCTAATTTGACAGGACCGTTCTAACCCTTCCAAACCATACCGCTCAGTGGAAATGGGGCTTAAGGGGCCCAAAATATACCAAGAAAATATCCTCCACATTATTGAACTTCAAGGTTGGACACGTTCAGAGATATTTAACTGCATACCTGGGTTTGAATTAGTATTTTTTTTCAGTTCCTGTTGTCTTTCTATCATTTCCATCCAGTCTGCTCACTCTCCTCTGACATAAACGAGACATACTGCTCCAGACAACTGATGCTCGCTGGATATTTTCTCTTCTTCAGACCGATGCTTGTGTGTGAAAATCCAAGTAAATACTCAGACTACCAACCATGCCACCTTCAAATTCCCTCATCTTCTTAATGTACTTAGTGTCTGGTAAGAGTAAATATATTCTGCTGAATTAAAAACAGCATGATTATTTACGGTTGTTCTAATGTGGAAAGTCTTGAGCAAAATATAATTTCATTGTATTTTGCAAGAAAAATGTTAAATCAGTGCATTTATTTGAAACATGCAAACACAATACAGTACATATGCTAATAGAGAGCTTTAAAACTTGTAGTGAATCTAAATAATTCTCCACATCTATACGCATCAACACACCCCTAACCTTCCTGGATGAGTTTTTCTTGTAGCTGTTATTCTTCTCTAGACTTGTTGAAGGACTGTCCAAAACTCTTCTTTGGATGTTTCTGTCTTTTGTTCTGTTATCTACCAAAAAAAGATCCCACCCTGCTTCAATAATGTATGGGCAGGAATCATCCCTCCTTCAGACCTGTTGCTACAGTTTCTCAGACCATTTACAGAAAAATACAACAACAGAAAAAGGTCTAGCTGTTTAAGTTGTGCCTTTTTTCAAGCCCATATGATTTATAGCTCATTGTGCTTTAACACAGTACGTTCTCTTTAAATGGCCAGGTACGTAGGCTACACTGGAAATTCATTTTTTTTATAAAGCAGCCAACATCTGAACAAAAAAAACCTTTTTAAAAAAAACAAAAAACTTTGGGAGACCTTCAGAAAGCAGGAAGAACTACTGCTCAATAATATTTAAAAACTGAAAGTCTGGCTGCTTGGAAGAAAAACGTTCAGAAATGAAAGCTGGATGCAGACTAACGCCACACAGTCCATCTCCCTACAGCTTGTTTTCCCTGCAGCATCTGTGATCTTACAGCTACATAATAATGGGACACTACAACATGCTTACCCTTGATATTTCCACCAACAGATCAATGAGCAGACACGAAGCAGCATTTAAAGAACGTGGCCTCCTGCAGCTCTAATGCCTCTTGGCAGAGCGTGCAGATCGATGGATGTTCATAAAGGCTTGAGCTTCTGGCCACGTATCGCCCGCGAAACCACATCTGGCCCCTGAGTACAGTACAGGAACTCAGTGATTCCAGAACCAACCTAAAAGCACCAAACAAGAGGAAGTAGCACTAAAACCATGTTATTATGTGTTCTTAAGAGTCCAAACTGGAGATTTTTTCACTGTTATGAGACATAGGGACCAATCTAGATTCTGCCTTTCACTTCTTGAATCTGTAGTTTTCTACTGCCATCTAGTGCTCGCACCCTGAACTGCAACAGCATCAGCTAGATGTTGCAAACTTGCCTTTTTAACATTGCCTTTATGTATTTCAGCACTTTTAAGCAAACGGGGGGTATCATACATGGCACAGCCAGATTCAATGTTAGTTTAACTTTTTGTCTAACTTTTGCAGCAGTTTTAGTGTAAATATTCCCTTCTGTCCTCTTTACAACCACATGTTACAGCTGTGAAGCAGCTCAGGAACAATCTTGTCAATTTTAAGCTCATAGCTCCAAAAACAACAGCAGTTCAAGTGTTTTACTTTCATTATCCAGTCTATTAAATTAGCTCACAAACCACTTCATGTTACTATCATTTACAACAGGTTGCATTTCAAGGCAGAATTCAGTGCAGCAGACCAGTGGTTGTACATCGTGACATTTATGCCGGCTGTATTTGATTAATATGTGTTAGTTTCTGTGCATGTTTTCGAGTGTAAGCTTACTTATTCTTACAGAACACCAGTGGGTGTAGCAACTAAAATAATGTACATCAGCAGATTGTACACATGACAATGTTTTATTTGTTTTGCCCATGTGACGGGGGAACTAAATGTGAAGCTGAAGGGTGGAGATGAGTGGAAAAAAGAACAGAAGCTCCTCTTTTGTATTTAAATGGTGAATTAATTTCCCCAAACCTATCTGACAATTTGGTTTTCAGCAAATATCATGTCAGAAAAAGAGATTTGTTAACATTTCCATCAAAAAGAATAAAGAAATGGTGTTTACACAATTTAGCCCAACAAGGTATAATTATTAAAAACGCAGCAAATGCATCAAACACACACCTCACACCTCACAAAAACCTCCATGAGTCCTTCTAGTGCTACTCCTGCATCATTATAAACCAGAAGTTCTGCTGGTTTATAATGATGGAGCAATTCCAGCGTGGTTAAAGCGGAGGTATGAAAGGATCACAGCATTTTACCGGTGCTACATTAGGCTGGCAACTGATTTTCTAAACCTAATTTGCTCCAAAAAACTACCATTGTCACGTTCACAGGAAGTGAGAATTTTCTCAAGTAAGAAAAACAAACACACACGCACTCCCACCCACACACAGAGGATATCAAATTTCATAAGATCATGGTGCATTCATGCCGTTTCCTGTGGTCATTTCCTGCTGTTACCGGTTTCTACTTCTTATCCTGTGTTCTCCTCTCACCCCTTGCTACTGGGATGGGAGCTGTGCGCAAACACACACACACACACAACACCTACTGGATGACAGAACTCTATTTAATCAGATGTGGTCGAGATGACTTGCTGAAGTTCAGTCTGAGCATCAGAATGAGGAAGAAAAATAGATTTAAGCGACTTTGAACGTAGCGTTGGGCTCAGTATTTCAGAAACTGATGATCTAAGGGGATTTTCACACACAACCAATAGCCTACCTGAACACAATTGCTGACCATGTCTATCCCTTTATGACCAGTGTTCCCATCTTCTTATAAATCCATGCGAGGAAGACTGACAGACTTCAGCTTGTTATCATAAAAATCTGCCTGTAAGCGAGGAAGACCCAAAACTCAAAATGTTTCATGTCTTACGGGTGAGAACGAGCCACAGAGGACCAACAACCATCAGCCTGGACACAACATATCTAATCCAATCCAATGCTTGACACAGCATCAGCGTGCAGAACAAAAGCAGGCAATGGCAAAGTAGCTCTCAAGTGCATCACACAGCCATTTTCTGACCGGTCTTTCTCTGGAAACAAGAATGAAAACGGTAATTCCTGGTATACTGCAACTGGATGACCTTTTAGTTAAGGGAATCCATGTAGTTCAAAACTATTTTAAAAGCCAGTTACAAGATGACGACATTAATTTAAAATGATCAGCGTTTAACATCACATAAATCAGCCAATAAAAAAAGGAGCTTTTTCATTCATGTAGAGGAGCAGGACCGAGCACCCAACGCTGAAAAAAGGTATTAACACATAAACATTGACTTTGAGATCAAATCTGACCAAAGCGTTTACAAAGTTAGAAAATGTGTTACTGTGACTCGTTAGGTAGGGAATAAAAAGTGTGCCAGCAGCGAGTTAGTGAGCTAAACGTGGTGATTTCTTCCAACCAGAAGAATTTCAAGAACAAACAAAACATGCAAATGAATGAATATTACACCCTCTGCT
Organism: Craterocephalus amniculus; assembly: GCA_036024015.1. Taxonomy (NCBI): domain Eukaryota; kingdom Metazoa; phylum Chordata; class Actinopteri; order Atheriniformes; family Atherinidae; genus Craterocephalus; species Craterocephalus amniculus. The sequence continues at coordinate 11,339 of JAVQJG010177840.1, forward strand.
CTTACACAGGGGGTGTGTGCAACATGCTTAGACAGAATCACAGCAGCAGCTACAAAACACAGACAGTGAGCATGTTGGATGATTAAAATTCACAGATGTAACAATGAGGATCTACATGCCGGTTAAAGTGGCTCATGCTTGGATTTAACGTGTTGGGAGTGGTGTTAGTGGTGATCGGTTAGCCGTTAGCGGGTCTGCAGCCGGGTGCTCGTCATGCACGAGGACAGGGGATGGAGAGGGAGGGGCAAATGAACTACCACTGATGTTTCATGGCAGACACAGTAAGATGTGTACATACCCAGAAAGAGCCTCTTAGGGATTCTGACCTCCTCGTCCTTAATGTCTGTCACTACAGACAAACACAAAAATAAAGGAAGAAAGAGAAAACAGCTTGGTTTTCTTCGTTTTCTTTGACTGAAACTAAACGATGTGTCCGCTGACTGAACCAGACATTGTAGGTCGGGGTGATGTGAAAAACAAGGGAAGCAGGTTTTCCATCAGAGTTTACTCAAAGAGATTTGACTTTATTGCATTTTTTAATTTTACTGGAAGAAAGAAAAAGGAGAAAAAAAGTAAGAAGAGTTGATTTTTCATCAATTTTTAATCTGGTTAATGACCTCCGGAGCATTTCCTGTTGACTCAGGGACTTAAAATTTTTGGTTTCCTAAACTTTTGGACCACTTTTGCTGCATTTGACTGTTGACTGAATCAGTTTTACCTTTAGATAAAGAGATGTTACTTTCACCAGCAGGTTTTATACACTTCTGATATAAGCGATTCAACAATGCCTTAACCTGAAGCCGGTCTATAAAAAAGTAAGTAAACTCAGTACGAATGAGATACGATTTGTGAGCAGACTTTGACAGGTTAAAAACCTCCAGTTATAAAAAGAAACAAATGATTTTCTTGCATCCAAGAAAAACAACAGAAGTCAAATTTATTAATTTTGGGTCCAAACATGGGTGAAGTATGTAACCGATCTAACTTTTGGAAAAATGTTTGGCATTAACTCAAAATGTCAAACTTTAAGTGAGAGGTTTGAACTTGTTTTTCCTCACAAATGAATTATTTTTATGAATAGTTATTATTTTTCTAAAATAAATGTGAGGTTTTAGGCAGTTTTTACAGAAGAAAATGCTGTAAAAATCAAACTACAGTGACCAGATCAATGCTAGTTATGGCTAGCTGTTAGCCTAAGCTAAAGCTAATTTTCCCCATTTTTGGAAATCTTAAGGCCCAATGAAGTAAAATGGGATGTATTTATGTTGTGCTTTATATGAGTAAATATCTGACGCCCATCACAAAATGGAGACACATCGGCTGGGGCGGCTGTGGCTCAGTGGATAGAGTCGTCGCCTACTAATACAGGAGGTCGACGGTTCGATTCCACGCGAAGTGTCCTTGGGCAAGACACTGAACCCTACTTTGCCTCCCGATGTGCCTATCGGGTGTATGAATGTGTGTGAATGTTAGCTCCGAAGCACCCAGTATGTTCCAATGTAGGTGCTGTGTGAATGGGTATGAATAGGTGAATGAGATTTGTCATGTAAAGCGCTTTGAGTGGTCTTTGACTAGAAAAGCACTATACAAGTACATTTACCATTTACATCCCACCTGCCATGTTTAAAGAAATGTGTACATAACGGTTAACTAGCCTTGCTTATCCTGGAGAAGCTGCTAACAGCTAACTAGCCAAAGTTTTTGTGGATAAACCTGTTTACAGCTAACTAGACTACCTACTCAAGCTAAACTAGTTAGCTCTAGTATTGATTACTCATGTTGTTTTTAAACCAATCCTAAAAACTTTACCATCTAAACAGTTGATTCAGTAATGGTGAAAAATGAGATGCCAGAATAAAATAAAATTAAAAAAATAAAATGAAATAAAACAAATAAAATAAAACAAATTAAAATAACAGAAAGCAAAATAAAATAAAATAAAATAAAATAAGCCCTGAATAACATGAATTTGGCACTTTTCTCTGAACTGAGCATCCAACACTCAGCTGAATTGAGTGTATTGAATTTCCCTATGGGATTAATAAAGTATTTTTAATTTAATTTAATTTTAATTAATTTCTGTGTGTGAGATTGGCTAGTTAACAGTGTCTCCATGGTAACAGGATTTCCATGGAGGCTCACAGCCAGCGCCGTCATCTGACATCCAGCTTCTGCACATTAGCACTCATAATCCAGGCTCCCTCCCTCCTTTTCCCCTCAGACTGGACACAAGGACACAAAGCAAAGCTGCACTTCTATGGCGAGGCAGTAACATCGGGTACATCCACCACAAAGGGCAGACTGCAAATAAAACGCTCAGCAAACAACAAAGCCTGCTCCTTGACCTACTGTATGGTGCACATGAGAAAAGGTCAGTCTCAATGCAGGGATTACTGAGTAACTTTTTAAGAGAGTTAGGAAAAACCCAGTGAGTTTACCCTCTGTTCCATAAACTGGTCATTTTGAGATTGTATTCAGTGTTTTTTTTAGTGACTGAGTGTCCTTTTAAAACCCCAAATCTGACTGGACAGTGTATTATAACCTTATGAAACTTATTATACAGGCATACATGAAAAAACGACAGAAGAATAGAGTAGTGTCTTTTGAAGGAAGAACGTGCAATTTAAAAAAGCCATGTTAGTTTCTATATAATAAACAGTAATTATTACTTTGCATTGAGGTTTTATAACCAGAACCGAGCAAAGGTCTTGGGACATCCCTTCCTGACTCATATATTGTCATATATTATCATTTGGTGCAGAAATTTACTGAAACTTGTAAACGTAAATGCAGTATGTAAACCAAAACCAGCTAAACCCTAATATGTTTCAGTAGTTTCAGAAATGCTTCTCCAGATTTCTTGTTTGACTTTCCAAAACTATCCTTTGGATTTTTCTGCCTTTTATCCAGTTCTTTGTCCAGATGATCCCACCCTGCTTCAGTAATGCTGAAGTCTGGGTTCTGGGGAGGATCCATTCCTCCATCACACCTGTAGTCACCCCAGGGCTTGTGTTATTTTATCATAAATCATCACCATTTTCACCATATTTCCCTTCCTTAAAGGAACTATACCTGATATTATTTTAATCTTTCTAAGAAAAATGGTTTTCTACGTGGTATAGTATGTGGTAAAAGGGGTAATTTCATTACAATTAACGACCCATTGATTGCGCATATGTACGAATTCAGGGCATTTTAGTTTACAAAAGCGGCTAGTTTTTTTAGCATTGGCGGGACGCGCTCTCTCTGCCGGGTAAATTTTTGGAACGTCCAGACTCCGATCAGCCAGTAATAGCGTTCCCCTAGTGATCCGGAGTCAAATTATGAAAGTTAAATTCCTTAGCCAAGAAAAAGCATCACACAAAAGCTAAAACAAAAATAGCCGCTATCGCTAACTAAGCTAGCCGGACGTGAAATCGGGTACAGTCCCTTTAAGAATGGCTTCTCATCAGCCCTCCTTCATGGAGACCATTTCTGATGAGGGTTCAGATCTCAATTAGATATTTTTTCTTATCAC
>JAVQJG010177858.1:0-27827 GCA_036024015.1 Craterocephalus amniculus
ATCGATCTTTCTTCGTTCTATTGATAATGTCTGTGACCCCATGGTGGTGTTTGATAGTCGTAAATTCATAAGGAAGAAATTGTATTCATAAATGAGAATTCGTATTTGTAATTTTTGAAATGTAATTTTTTAAATTGTATTCTCTCAGAAAAAATACACAATGAACATTTTATGTGTGATTTTACAAAAATGTGTATATACAATTTTTTGTTTATGCACAACTTTGTATGATTATGCACGGTTGTGGTTTTGTGCACACAAATTCTAATTGACAGCTATCTTACACCATAGACAATGAACTTTCATGACCCAGTCAGCATAACTGGACACCCCCCAGTTGATTTGTAAATTTGTTGTATATTTAAAAACAAAACTTAATTTTGGTTTAAGGGCCATTTAAACCCATGTGATTTTTCTCTTTAGTTCATATGTAGAGTCTACAGGGTTTAAATTGGAAGCCATCCATTGGTTTTACCATTTAAATAGGTGGACTGAAAGAGCAGGAATAAAGGAGACTAACAAACTGATAATAGAAGTAGTGATCTAAATGTTAACATCATTTTCTTTGTTTCTAAATCAGGGCCAGGGGCAGACTCCACTGTGTTTTTAAAAGGTATTTAATGTACTGAAGTGCTTTTAAAGAGATGGAAAAACACCATGTGTACACAGAATTAAACAATAATTAGATCTGCATCACAACTCCTTTAGATGGAATCACATCACAAGCTTCATCTCAAAGTAGCACAAACTGAGCCCCCAAACAGCTGTACCATATTTATACATTTTTTTTAGTAATGAAAATGACACTGAACAATATTTTAAAGGGATACATATCTGCCCAATAAATAAATGATCCCCTACCTTAATTAATCTTTAACACGTGTATTCTTTATACCTTTCTCTCAGTACAATAGAGTTGTGGTCATTGTCTCAGTGAACAGCATGCAAGACGTGGCTGAACATGAAATCAAAAATGTTTGAGATTTTTAAATAGTGACTATCAGGAAGAATAAAGCAATCTGGAAGTGAACGGCCCATCCACAGACCAACCGGCTGTTCTGAGTTGCTGTTCTCTAAAATGGACCTATGTTAATATGAGCAGAAAGATTAGGGTTGGTGTACCCCACCATTCCTGATATCTAATCTTCCTTCTCCATCTGGACTGCTGCTGTTCTGTGTAACACAGACTAAATACCAAGATATACAGTTCAGCATGTGCAGCGCTTTATTTTTACTTTGTTTTTAAGGTACATCATGTCCCTTAGCAAGACAAAGGAGAAGGACAGGGGAGAGACCTGGTTGATTTGACTCACAGAGACAGTATTAATATTCATAGTCACAGAGAGGTTTTATGACCAGATTTTTCTCCTTATGGTCTCTGGGCCTCGGATGCAGACAGCTTAGCCCCACCCTCTCATATCTCTTTCCCCGTCTTCTCCTTTGCTTGCTGTTACTATTCCTCCCTCTCTTTGACATGCACATGTGCAACACTGCACACACACACGGGTCAGGGAAAGTGATGCAAATGGATAAAGAGAGCTTTCTGACTGCATCAAAGTTTAAAGACAAATTGCTGTAATTTCAGACGCAGAGTCCTTGGAAATGGCAGAACATCGTTGGGACACCAGAATAGCTTTAACCTTTTAATGGGTACAGGTATCTGATAAGGATAGAAATAAGATCTGGAGCCATTTGCACCGGTGTTCTTCTACCTTGGAAAACATTTTTTTCTTTAATGTGTTTCTGGATAGAAATATCTAGCCTGAACTACTAGGTTAAGAAACTGAAGGCAATGTTGTTTAATGACCTTTCAAGGTCATGCCTTCTGATTAATAATTAAGTTGTTTTCTTAAATACTCAAATCAAAATGTTCTTCTATTTTTCTGTACTTATGAGTAGCCAGTGTCTTACCTGATGTAGATGCTGGTCAATGTTTCAGAGATTCAAGAGGATGGATTAGCCAAGCTCACCAAATTCAGAATTGTGATAACAGAAGAGCAAATAAATACCAAATGTTTTTTGGAGTTTTTAATTTTTAATTTTTTTTTAGAAATAAGGTGATTACCATACTGGAATGTTGTTTTTTTTACTCTAAACATAGTTTAAAATGGCTTCAAACATGTTTCTATCAGAGTACTGCCTCGGCTAAATGAACCTTAGCAAACTGCTGATGGGTATCGATGTTCTTTTTAATGTCCTCAGAGATGCACCAGCATAAATCCAACCGATTGTCATTCCGTTTGTTGAATGCACCTGACTGTATTTTCTAATTCAAATCATCTGCTTCTCCTGCAGGTTCACATACTTTTACACCCCACATATGTGATTTCCTTCCCTCCGTAAAGCACAGTATATTTGCCTTATTACTCTAATGGGGTCGTCTTTTTCTGCTTTATTTGATTATCAGCTAATTCTAAGGGTCCAAAGTTTTGAGATACCGATACTATGATTTTTTTTATCCGGTAAAAAAGAACTAAAAAACACTTTATGTCCTAATGTGTGAAAATATGCCTTTGAGCTTGTAGCCAACATCATATCGTACACCAGGCCTAACTCCGAGCTTTAAAAGATATCCACATTCATTTCAAGTTAGATGGATACACATCACACACAAAGACAAAAAGAGAAATACCAGAAAAACCCCTTACTCCCCAGAGGACAAGGTTTAGGATTCTTTCTGTGCTTGCTCTGCTGGATTCATGGACCTATGTCTGCTCCTCTGGTCCCCGTCTGTCTGAACATTTCCTTTAGTAAACCATCCTGACAGTATCTGAGAAAACCGCTCTCTCTTCCTCCCCCTGAGGCATCCATGTCTGCAGAGACCCAGAAAAAGAGACAACAGGCTTTCAACCTGCTACAATGCTAACAAGCCTCTTTGAAATGACCCCTGCTGCTTCTGTCTTCCAAACTATTTCCTTATTTCTTTACGGTCCTCAAGTGTCCCCTGGCTATCTGGGATTGAAAGCACCTTATTTGCCCAGCCTGCCTGTTGACAAAGCGTTTTTCTTTTCTTCTCACCAGTAGGCAGTGTCTGCCCTGGAGTTGTGGAGGCAGCAGTTTGAGGTTTTTCTTGTGCTAGTCCCGCTGGGAAGGGCAGGGCTATGACACTATTAGTCACCTCTGACACAGTGCAGCTTCTGCCTGTAAACCAGATGGAAAGAAAGTGTAAATGAGATAGCTTCCTAAGGGTGGAAGAGAGAAGAGGCCAGAGACAACCTTTAAGCCTTTGTGCAACTTAACAGTCCTGCCTCTGCTCACTATTAGGCTCAGATTCAGTTCACACAGTCGCATCAAGTAAAACTATTGATGTGAGCATCGCAGTGCAGATGTCACATCCACTCTGTTCTATTTTTTCTGTTTAAATCCCGCAAATCAAAGCAAAATTGTGATTGATCACTTGCACTGTGTTGAAGAAAAGCAGTGGCCACTGTCAAGTTGAGTGATTTAACTTTACTTACACTGTTGTGATTGAATTTTAGACCTAATCCTGTGTGTGATGAGTGTGTATTTAGCGCGTCTAGGTGTCTGTTCGGTGGCAGTGCAGTCTTAAAGAACTTTTTTTTTTTCCTCTTGCCTCAGTCTGGAGCAACAGGAGTGGAGTGGAGTGGACACTGCAGCTATATCTGCTTGGCTGCCTCTCTCTATCCTTATCTCTGTGTTTGTACACTGTGTGCCAAGATCCAATCAATAGTCACTTCAGCCGTGGAGAGAGGAGAAGGTCAGCAGCCACACTGGAGAAGCCAGGGGTAGACAAACAGGCAGGACACATGAGCAGCACATTTGGACAAAATCAGATTATGTATTTTACTTGCTGCTGTGACTTAATATTACAACCATGTAGTATAAAAATATAGAGATAATAATTGAGCCGTCTTGACACATCAGGAACAGCTTTTCTGTCTTACTGTGGAACATAGTGACTGGCATTCATATCTACTCAGCGAGGCTTTTGCACACATCATACATTGTCATCACCTAATAGAACAGCATCCATTGTGACGAAGTGCCAGGTTTAATTACAGTGACTAATTAATGGCAGCTTTCTGTGAAAGCACACTCTTGATATGCGAGTTCTTGACACTGAGGCTGTTCTGTGAATGGCCATGTGATGGGTTTGTAATGAAGAGAGCCCTCCACTCACTGGTCAACTCCTGAATGGTCATTCCAAACTGAGGTGATGCTGCAAATTAAAAACATGTGACTGGTGCGACCATTCACATTTATTTCAGGACTACAAGCTTTTGTAGTGTCAGTTTTGTTGAGAAATGTCCAGATTTTTTAAATGGCTATTGATTGATCTTGTTTATTTCAGTGTCATGCACAAATGTGGGGGATATCACTATTTGGATCCAGAAAATACAGATGCAGAGGGATTTGTTCTTGCATTGATACAGCTTGGGAGAGGACGCAAGCATTCAGTGCAGCAATGTCCAAAACTTTATAAAACACTGCAAAAAGCCATTTTATAGTTGCAGGTTGCTGTAATAATCCCACATTGTTTTACCCAGGTCATGTTGATACCATGGATCTGGTGGATACTGCAGTGAGGGAGTCAGAAATGGTAGCTACTATACAGCTTACATTCTTTCAAAATATTTTCCAAATTCACTCACAACTGTAAGGCAAACAGGAGCCCTTCACCAGTCAGTCAAGCTGGTACCATTCAAGTAAGTAGAGTGTTTTCCTGTGCTGAGAAGTAAACAGCTGCAGATAACAGATTTTCTTTCATTTTTTTATTTTTTTCAGTGGGAGCCTGTTCAGTAATGCATTAGTCAGGGCCTAAACGTCCAACAGGAAAAAAGAAATAACTTTAAAAAGTAAAAATTGAACATCAGAAACAAGCCACAAAGCTGCATCAGCATGAAGGAATTTCATTTTCACTCCATATTTTTACTTCGTCCGATACGTTCTGATGAAGTCATTTCTGTTTTTTAACTTTATGAATGACCTTTTTGTCATTTCATTCTCTCTTTTTTTGCGTTAGTCATGAATTATATTCTGTCTGCCTAAGGAAGTTTAGCATTTTCCTTGGCAGCAGCTAACAAGTATCAGGATGAAAGACTCTATCATCTGGTTATATGTTAATCACTGCCTACAGCACTGCGGTATCAAAACTGTAAAGAAATTCTTTAAAGATGGAAAGGTCATCGCTGTATCAGGGCCAGTTTCTTGGCAACTGTTTTGTTGTTTTGCTGCTTTCTATTTTGTTTCATTAGTGGCTGACCCTTATTATATCAGACACTTTTCACTATAAGGAAGTATCAAGAATTTGGAGGAAAAGGCTGAACCTTGTCTGTCCTTTGGCTTCAGACAGTTGACTAAGGAGGAGATCCAGAGGGAACAGAAGATAAGCAGGTTTATGATCTATATCCTTAAGTTAAAGTGCTGTAGGCCTCTTATCTTCAACTAATGGTTCCCCCAGGATACTAGCTGCTTTATTACGCTTCTCCACCCTTGCATCTCTGCCATCTCTCTGGCGATCAAGAACGCAGTAATGAGGGAGAGGTGGTGAAAACTGGGAGGAGACGGGGAGTGCATTAGGCATGGCTTTTAATGGGTAGCCTACTGTGGAAGGGAGGGATTGCAGATCGGCCGTCTGTGTCTGCAGTGTGTTTAACTTTACAGTTTTTCACGGTGCAGCTGAACTGCAGGTAGAAAAAATACGGGCGATAAATAGATTAAAGTATCACAGGTGAGGGGTTGTGAATTTGGTTTGTAATGTTCACTCAGTGGTGACCTCTTGTTGATCCTTATTACAATGCTGGCACAAAAGCACACAGATTTTGGATTTCTCAGACAGAGATAATATTTATTTTGGAAATTGGAACTTATTCACACCTTAATGGCTTAGCACTCTGTCTTTGCTCTCTCCCTCCCGCTCCTACTCTTGTCTCCTGTGCTTTGCATGAATAAGAATTAAGTTAATCAAAGGATCTCTGAAAGGGCTGCTGTCTCGGTCCATACGGTGTATTGAAGTGGGGTTCGCTGGCAGGTATAAATAACAACATGAACAGTTTTTCAAACTAATCATTTGTGGCCACTGCATCTCTTCTTCTACATCTTTGCATCATTTGTTAAATACGTTTTTGTAATGAAAAAAAATAAAAAGGAAGATTTCCAATCCTTTAACTGCCTGCTGTACCATTTTCAGTGACATGATGAACATTATCAAACATATGCTTAAAGGAATACTCCGCCCTCAGAATTATGTGCCTTCATTTGTTTACTCACCCTCATGCTGATTGACATGTTGGAACACTTTCTTGATATTCATCATGTAGCCGGAGATATCGGTTTCACATCAGAGGGCGGAGTATTCCTTTAATTAGACATGACTGTTTCATCCCTACCACTTGGTTTGGGTATAATACCAAAAGTGTCTGTTGTCCCATACTGTTTGAAGTTACAATTTCCCCACTGTTACTATAGTATAAGCAGTTATTGCAACAATTTGTTTAAAAAAACAAAAAAAAAAGATTATTTCTTACCGTTATTGTCAATGCAATGATTGAAAGTTTGTTTATTTAGATATAATAATAATAATAATATCTTTTAAATTTTTAATTGTCAAATTTTTTAAGTTTTAATTTATAGCCTGAAGGGTAAAAAGCATTTTTATTAAAGGGCAACTTTCAGGTTAAATATTCCACAACAAAAAGTTTTTAACATTTTTGAGGGACACAGTGGAATAAATAAAAGGGTTTGAAAACATTTTTTAAAAATAATTTAACAAATCAAGCAAATCTAGTTCGTCTGAAATTACTGCTTAAAAAAAAAAACTCTTTGAACCACGTGATGGTGCTACGGGTAATCCTCGAGACGCTAAATACACCAGTTTATTGCAGACGTCGTCAGTTTTTATCTGAGGTTTTGTCACGATGAACACTTTGTGCAGGAAGTACAAACTCATATCTCTCTAGACATTGTTTCCACATTTTCTCAAACAGGAAGAATCCAACATTTTGCTCATGGGGGAGATTTTGTCCAGGCTAAGCACCAGGACTTCACCACGATGTCCGTTCAACCCAAACACTCCTTCATTTGCCATGTCTACTTTATGGAAGAGACTGGCATGGGATTCAACAGCTTTTATGATGGCATACAGAAGTAGCCGATGCTGACAGTATGCTTAACGACTGATGCATTGCCTGTTCATGTCACGGACAGAAGCTGCAAGCAGCCCATCAAACCGTGAAGCAAACAGAGTAAGTTTGTTTTCTCTCTTAATTATCAACGATTTGATTATGTAGAGGAATGGTTTCATATAAGGCTTCCATTAGACTGAGGGGTTAATATCAAACTGTTCCCCATCATCAGTCCCCTCTCCTGGATGGTGGAGACTGTTGGTAGTCTCAGGTTTAAGGGATCAGGTCTTTCAGATCTGAAATGATTGTATTTTGCTCCTCTTCTCTCTCACGTCCATATTATTCAGATGCGTTGGCCACGTCTGTTTACATCTTAGAGTCACTGTTGCTACGTCACTTCCAGCAAAACATGTTTTCAGATGTTTTGCCATTTTTAATAGTGAATTTCTCATTTATTTATTTTCCAATACACTGCCCTCAAACACAAGATAGATATTACCGTATCTATAAAAAATGGGGGATCATTGGGGATTTCTGTGTACATGCCTCGTCTGCACATGGGCTGCAGGGTCTCTAACAACACAGAGCTGCCTGTGGGCATCCGTCTGCCGATCATATTGGGAAATATATTTAGGCGAACACACATCTGCGTGTTGGCCGAAGCTGATACAAGCAGAAAATGCAGATATTTGCACGATATATCGGCCAGCAGATGCATCGGTCAGTCCTTACAAGGTACGTGCAACAAGGGAGCTACATGGACCAGAGATAACTCGGCGTCATGACACACGTGGCATCCAGTAAAAAAATATATTAATTCCGAGGGAATATAAAGAATAATTTGAAAATATTACTTTGACTTAGTTTTTTCACAATCAGTTGAATCAATAAATAACACAGGTGTTCCTCAGCCAGTCTTTGTCTCTTTGCGTCCCACACTTTCTAAGCTTGAGAAAAAATCTATTACTATCTTAGCAGCTACATTAGAGCCATTTATCCGGCCTCTTCTGCCAATGGAAATTTACTTTGCCATCTTCCGAGATGACTCGCAAGATGGAGCATTGAGTAGGGAGCACTCACTCTGTCTCATTTGGGTGTCAGGACTTAGTTCCCAAGGGGGACACAAAAAGGAGCAAAACAGATAGCATTTAAGACTTTTAATAAATCAAAATACACCTCTCTGACAGTGTAATTGCTTCCATCGCTTGGCCCAAATTCAACAGCATGCAGGAAAAAGAGGGGCGAAAACAAGAGAGTGAAAAGACAGCGAACAGTACATCAGTACAACAGTAGATCATTTGTTCGCGGGAAAAGAATGAAAATTAATGAAAAGAGAGTTGCACGCCCTCCAAAAGCAGCCATGCTTGAAATTCACTTTGAGGGAAACTTAATTTGTTGTAAATGGGCAAAAAACATATTACTGCACAGCGCATGGAGGGGTGGGCGGTGTGTCCGTCTGCTGCGTCTGTCTGTCGGCATGTGTTTGTGGCAGATGAGGAACGCTATGCTCTGAATAACCCAGCTGAGAGGGGGGAAAACACAGGAGCCTGTTAATAACTCCAGTAACAGCATTCTGTTTCTACATGACTGCTCTCCAGCACTCACTTCTAACACGTCTGAATACAACTCCGGGATGTGCAGAAGAACTTGTCAAAAGTTACTCGCAAAGCACAAAGTTAGGCCTGTTCACTTCAGGAATGCGCATAGTTTGTATGTGTGTGAGAATCCGTACGTGCATATTCATGGTTCAATTTATGTTACATCTGACAAAGCTTAGGTTTTCATTTTGTGAGGCTGTTTTGAAGAAATCCTGACGTCACTAGCTCTACATTTGATCAGCTACTTGCTCCATAGGTGCATTCTCAAAAGAAAACCAGATTAAATATTACAGGATCAAATGTGCAGTTGCCATTACTACTGTAGCAGCACATTAGTCTTTGTGATGAATAACACTGGAATTTTCCACTAAAACATTGTAAAACTCGTTGATATTAGCTTGGTGTGAGAAATCGCCACTGCCACAGACTTGTATTAATCCTTTATAGAGCAAAGAAACACATCTTTATTTTAATATCCACAATTATTTCATATAAAATTGTGATATGAAGGAATTTTGCTTTATTTTGTATGAACTATATCAGTTTCTAATTAAACTCAACTGGATTGTTTCAGTTCAGACTTGACGCGATATAAACCTAAATAGCAGGACATCTGAAAGGTATACTCTTACCAGATCATAGCTTCCAAAGAATGACCACTGAAGACCACTAAAGGTTAGGAAATTGTCAGATGGAGTGTGAGCCATACCAGTCTAACTTTTCCCAGCCAGATGTAACTCCATTTTGCATTATTGGCATTCGCCACAAGCATGAGCGTCTGCGCTCCATTTGGCCTTCCTGTTGCGCTGCTTGTTACAAAGCAGCAAGGGTGAGGACATCTGTTTAAACCATTTAAATCATGTGTAGCCAGCATTAGTGGGGGCAGGTATGATACTGAGTCTCTGTGAACCGTGATTAAACAGCTGCGGGTGGTTGACATGCTGTGGCAAATTTCTATTTAATTTTTTCATAGCTTTTAGGGTTTGGTGGACTTATTTCTATCTAGTTCGAATTTATATTCAGCAAATAACAGACTTGTAAGACGTCTTTCCTTAATGATGTGTTGCATCTACACCAAGCCATCAATTTTTAACTCACTCAGTTTTGTTTTGTTTTTTAGATTTTTGTGGAGACCAGACGCATCTAACTCCAGCTTTAATATGTTCAGTATATAACCAAATATATCATCTTAAATACAGAAAAATTCTTTATAAAATGTGTGAAATCTGTAAATTTTTTAGTTTTGCTGTTGCTTTGTAAGCATTTCCATGCATACTGAACTGTTATAAGTATTTGTGTGCTGCAAATTGATTTGTATGTGGACAGGGCATTGTTTGTTTTTTTGCAGGGTTAGATTACTTTTAAATCCTAGATAAAGAAAAATATATTCAACCAGTATGTTTAGCAATAAGCTTGAGCCAAAAGCCAAGCGTGACTTACAGCTCAGGGTTAAACTGTACGGCTGCAGACTTGCTGCTGTTTTATCCTCGCCTGCAGTTATAGATCTCACCACTACAAAACTGCATGTGGAACAAATTCTCCATGAGGCAGATCAGGATTCACGTGTTATCGGCTTGTTGACCTGGGTCGGCACTCAGCTTCCATTTCCTCAATGTTCCCACTTCACAGCCCCCCAAGTGGATGAAAAGGTATGAACGCTGTAGATTCTTACAACCACGAGTCCTCTGTATCAGTCCTCAGCTCTCACTGACATTCTCCCCGTGGAGCCAAGGAAAGTCAACATTTATATGCATGCGAATATTTGTGCTACATGGCTTCTTTGCAGCACTCGAGTAGCAGACGTTTAATTGCACTTGTGTCAGTAAATGGAAGGGGAACGTCAATAAAGCGAATATTTGCAGAATTAATCAGATCTTTCATGTGTAATTTACATCCCTCCTCAGGCCTTCGCTACTCTTTCCAGTCTATTGGCCTCTCATCCATCCTTGAGCGAGAGCTCTAACTCCTCTCCCTCCCCCAGGCCCAACCCCTCTGACTTGGGCCAGCAGTGCGGCACGCCTGGGGGGCCTGGAGACCCCTGATAACAAACAGCTCTTGCCAAGCTGCTGGCCTCCCCACGCATACAAAGGCATTTACCCACCACAAACAAACACCTTGCTCTCATTCCAGACAGATCTTCCCTTTTCTTATGGGCTTTTCTTCACCATCCCACATTTGCTGGAAATACGTTTTCTTTACTCTTTTAGTCTGTCTTTACCTGGACTGAAAAATAAAAATGATGGAAGTGATGGGTCACATTTTTCCTTTGCTTTTCTATTCTCCCTCACCTCTTGTGTTCTTGCTTTCCCACTGTTGCGTGTGTGAGTGTGTGCGTGTGTGTTTCTCCCCCTTGGTTGAGCGTCAGCCTGAATGTGAGAGAGATGGATGCCAGAGTCCTTTTCTCTCTCCTAAGGTACCATGTCTCCCCTCTCTCTTCTGCAGGGCTCGTCTGCACCTGCATATTATGATATACTGCCTGTGTTCAGCCAGTCGATTGCCTTTAACAGGACTGGGGCTCACTGGGCAAATTGAAAGGAATTGCGGCCTCCTTTTCATCAGAGTCACAGCAGAGCAGAGTGCAGAGCCCACAGGGCACTCAGGGGCATGGCGGAGCTGTGTGGGGTCTCTTTCTGCTGCACTCTTCCTCACAATTCCTCTTGCTTCTATTCTCCCTCTTTCTTGCCTCTTCTAGTTTTCTGTCTCTTTGTTTGATGCCATCTGATGGTTGTGGTAACATTTCACAGGAAATGAGTATTCTTTTCCTATCATTCCATTCCTCCATTGCCATGCAGGAGTCCCTGTTGATAGCAAGGGAGCAAGAAAATCAACACAACTCTCAGAGAAAAATGTCTTCATTTCCCTTTTCTTTGCCTCATACCTTTGAGAATGTCATATACGTGTGTCTTATCTTTTCAAGTTTGCCTCCTCAATTCTTTTGTGGAAGACAGAGCTTGAAAGGAGGCATCTCTCTAATGAAAAATCCAGTGTAGGTCTGATTTAATGAGAAGGCAACACTCACACATGCTTTCAGCTTGTTATATGGAGTGTGTTGGCAGGTAGATGTGCAGAAAACAGGCCACGCAGGTAAAGGAACAACTGAGAAACTTCTCATTCCAGTGCATGGATAGACATTACAGGTCTGTTAAAAATTATGTCAAAATGTCAAAGTGAATTAACTAAATCCCCTTTTTTTGTTCCAGACACGTCTGAAAACACATTATTTATTGTTTATCACTTTTATCACAATGAATTAAAAAACAATAGTTTTTATGTATTAAGATCAATATACTGAAATGTACTAAATCCTCAGGGATTTAAATCTTTAAAAGTACTAATCTCTGATGGCTCTCACTTCCATCACTGGCCTTTTTTAATGTCTTTGAGTCCACCGTGCTTAATTGAATTAACTGTACCTTATAAAGAAGATAAACACTCATCTATTTAAGTTCTTTTTGTTAAATGGTGCTGGTCAGATAAAAAACTGAGCCATAAAGTCTAGAGATAAAAACACATGGAGTGTCCAAAAGTAGCCATTAACTGTACAGTGGGGGACTTATGTCCAACTGTCTTTAATTTTTCCTCTTGACCAGATGAAATAAATAATGTATTAATTATTAAATAATAACATTTTTGATGAGCTCTTTTGTGGATCTCCTGTCACATCTACCCGAAACAGAGTTAAGGCGTGGCAAGGCACCACTATGAAGCAGGAGGCAGGCAAATATAGAGATATTAAGTTTATTTAGTATAAATTAAACACTGTGAAGGCAGGATGAAGAAAAACTCACACAAAGACAGTGGCTGGATGGACCGGCTGGCATAAGCAGGACCAAACAGAGTTGATGAGAATAATGGGACACACAACTAAAAACATGAGGGGAATAATGTGACCACATGGGACAGGGAAGCAGGAAGTAAAAACGACAGAATACATTAGCGGAAAACCTTTACAAAAAATATATAAATCATTGTTTTTGTGATTGAGAAACCCTAACTGGAACTTAAGGAAGGCCATCTGAAAACCCAGGTACAAATACAGTAAGATTTCAACAAGAAAATGACCCACAGTTAACGAAAGAAAGAAACATGTTCCTCCCTATCCAATCTGGTTCAGCTTAAATATTTCTTTCAAGAAAAATGCATTAATGCTTCTAAAGAAAGTTGTACAAAAGTCGTATGATCATCATTGGGACCATTTTCCCAACTAGATTAAGTGCCTTCATGCTTGTGTAAAAGTAATATTTCATTCTTTTAAGCTAAAGAAATTTACAAAGTATGATGAAGAATTATGTGTCAATTAGTGTGTCTAAAAATAAGTCAATTTATTCAAATATGAATCTGGAAACTTAATAAAATGTGGAAACTTTGAAAGGGTCTAAAGACTTTCCAGTAGGAATTGTAATTATTTGGTCAGTTTAAGTAGTTTTATGCAACCTTTATTTAGATATAATGCTTTTTTTTCTGTATTTGCATCCGGTTACAGCCTGCTGGCCCAATTTCAGTTCTACCTAATCAAATCAGTTTCATATAATTCAGCGTAATTAAATCAGTGTCCAAGTTCAACCTGACTGCTACAAAAGCTAGCAGAGAAGGAATCATTTTTTGTTTCTCTCTAATAGTTTCTTTCTCATCTCAGAATCCATTATTTCTGGTACTTTTGGATATATTTTTTTATCACAAACTGTCCTCCATGACAGTTAGAAGATAAAAGCATTCAACCCACTGTTTAGGATAACAAATCTACTACATTCACACAAATGTCTAGCATCACTTAGATCTCTGGCTCCCCTTTCTCCCACACATACCTGGATTCCTTCTCTTTCTTTGGTTGCTGTGGGGACAGGCGGGCAATTTTGAAATTTCTTCCTCTCTACAGGAAAATGTTCGAAGCAAAGCACAGACAGAGAAAAAAATATGAAACCACAACCATGCTCACACGAACACATACACCTCAAGACGTTGCACACAGAACACACACATTCACCGGCAGTGCCTACAGAGAAATCCGCCGTCCATTTATTGTATTGACCTCAAGGTTCAGTTTCTTTTTTCTTTTGACTTACAGAATGGTGAAGGGAAAAGAAAGGCCGATGAGAGAGACGACAATAGAGAGGGCACTTGAAAAAGCAGTCCCCTTTTTTCTGCTTAGTGTGTTCGAAAGAGACTCCCTATAGTACGCCATTGTGGAGCTGTCAAACTGCCTCGCTATGAATTTGGAGAAATGCTCAAGAGGTACATAACTCCTTGTCAAGGCCTCTTCCAATGTCCTTCTTCTTTTATTTATGGATCAATAGTTGTCTTTATTTTTGATTCCTCCTTCTCCTTCTTCTTCTGTCTTTCTCCATCCCTCTATTTGTCTTTGACAGGGCAGCCCTAAACGTCTGCTTTAACTAGCTGCTCACAGCCCTCCTCAAAACACATTTACATACACATCAATCATACTGTCAAAGGTAAAGGCATGACGCCGTGTAAAAACCAGAATTGGATTATGGCCTTGTCTCATCCCTGACACTGACTGCTTGGCTGGCTGGCTGACAAGACTGTTGATGTGCAAGTTAAACAGCCAGAATTGTTATTGGCTGCTTTCTTTTTATTTTCCTAAGCGCTTATTGTTTACCACCCACATGTTAAAGTGTGCTAAGCAAAGCCTGCGATACCAGGAGATTTATTTACCCTTCCAGTAAATACCTACATGTATCCATGCATATATGTAAAAATTAGCAGTCATACCTTCACAACTGTGAAGCCTATCTGAAAAAACATCAGGACTACAGATAAGTTGGGTGATTCCTGAAAAATATTATGTCTCCTTAACAAGTTAGTCATTTGAAAAACACACAAAAAAGTCAGACTTAATGCAGG
Source organism: Craterocephalus amniculus (assembly GCA_036024015.1). Taxonomy (NCBI): domain Eukaryota; kingdom Metazoa; phylum Chordata; class Actinopteri; order Atheriniformes; family Atherinidae; genus Craterocephalus; species Craterocephalus amniculus. The sequence goes on from JAVQJG010177858.1 coordinate 14,546, forward strand.
AAGCTCTCGGATAGAAGAGGTTAAACTTTGCAGAAAATAAGAAACAATAGTCATTTTTAAACTGTGGATTCCACAAAGCTAAGATGTTTTAAGTGCTGGCTATGATGCAGTCACTACACCTCTCTTTGAAACATCCTTTCTTTTGATATGTTCTGATCTGCTACAGTATGTTCTAAAGCATTTCTACTTGATATCAGGCCCTCAATCCAAAAGTTTCCATAGAAGGACCAGAGGCTTAAGCAGGACAGCCTGACTCGACAAAAGCGTGTATCTTTGTAGCAATATTCTCTAATCAATCTTGCGAGTGCCACCATAACAATTTTGTTGAGGGAATGTGTTGTATTTGTTTTCATGACAGAAGTTGAATCGGGGGACCATTGGAGCCAGAAGTGTTTCATTTATCCTCTTCTGGGTGGCATCAATCTGACATCGTCTGGGGTGGCAGTGGCTCAGGTGGTAAAACAGGTTCAGATCCAGCTCCCCAGTAAATCTGTCGTGTCCTTGGGCAAGACACTTCACCCTCCTTGCCTCAAGTACTGGCATAGCTGCTGTGTGAGTGTGTGTAATGAATGCTCACTGGTAGTGGGAGAGGTCATTGGCGTCAATGAGCTGCTGCGTATCTGCCATTGTTGGCATTGGTAACCCGGGGCGGGGGTTAATGACAAGTATGAATGAGGAGTAAATGAATTATGAATTTGTAAAGGTCTTCGGGTGCCTTGAAAAGCGCTATATAAATCAAATCCATTATTGTTATTCATCATTAACTGGAAGAGTATTTTAATCTTGCATTAATGATATTTACAAGCAAGAACACAGAGTTGAGATTAAATGAAGGTGTTATGAATGAAGAAGATGAATGATATAATCATTAAATATGATTTTGACAGACTGAATGAGCTTTTTAAAGCTGAGCAGACAAAAAAAAAGTGAAATGGCCCCTATGTCATGTGTAGCCTCGTGTGCTGATAAAATGTTAAAGACTCACATCCAGTTGGAATACCAAGGTCACATAAAAATTGCACAATTTGATCCAACTAGCTCCCATCTGCAGTCGTAAAAGCTTCTGTAGCCCTAATAAGAGGGCTTCCCCTGTTTTTCAGAGACAACAGCTATGATCAGTAACAGCCAGAGCTAAAGACTGAGTGCTGGGAGAACACAATGTCTGTACACTCATTTCAACAGACACATCTCCATCAGTCAATAATAAAAGAAGCAATTAACAAGCAGCATGTGGTCAAGTGCAAAATTTTCAATAAAAGATTTAAAGGTCCTCTGAAGTTAAGTTCAAACACTAGAGCCTGAGGTTAAGGGTGAGGATTGTGGGAAGAAGGCGGGATGGGCTCATGCAGGAAGCTCTCTGTGGCTGAAACCGGGAGACAGCAGCATGTATGATCAGGCTCATCATCACGGCTCATTTGAGTGTTTGATCCCAGCAAAGGCACTTACTCCTAGACGAAAAGTTCATACCACCCAAGGGTGGCATCTCCAAAGTCTATATTTGCAAACACAGTATGGTGAGAAAGGAAGCTCAACCCCTGAGGTATCGCCATCTGCCAGCATATAGCTCTACCCCTCTTTGAAATGCCAGTAATATCACACTGTAGTGTAAATGCAATTTTTGCAGCATATGTGAGCAGGGTATAAAAGATCCAAGGTGCTCAGGCCGCCTAATTAGAGTATATTTATGGCAATTAAATGTTCTGCTTTGGCAGCTTGGAAAAGAATAACTAAAAGAATTTTTAATATCTGACCCTGAAATAAATGCTATTTAATCAGTGTTGGTGTCTGAATACCAACATCACCATCTCACCGAACCTTGTTTTTAAACTGAAACTAATATCACTCTGCAGCTCAATAGCACAGAAGTAGGAAGTGTACAGTCAGGTGTGATAGCATAGAAAGTTGACTGATTTTACACCATTGTGAGCATTAAAAGTGAGGATCTGCCTTTTGTTTTCACTCTCTTCAGTGCATTATGCTACTTTGTACTAGAGAGTTTGACCACGAATATTTCAGCATCCAATTACCAGGTGAAATTGGCTGTTTAATTTTACAGCGTCAATGAAGGCGCTCTATCTGAATGATGGCAATTCAGTTAGCCCCTTAATGCCACCATGGCCAGCCTGCTCATCAGAGAGTGTTCCATGTGTCTATGCAAGTTCGTGTTTGCAAAGTGTACTGAAACACCAAAGAACACTAAAGAAGTATAAATCAAGCAAGGTGATGATAACTTTGCTGTTGACATTGTGATCCATCGTCTTCCTTCCACACTGACTGTTTTCATTTTAGCCAACAGCAGGCTGCTACTGAGAGGCTTTCTACTAAAATATAATTGTCCAGAAGTAATGAGGTGTAAAAAAAGGACACATAAAAGGGGAAAAGAAAAAGAGAGAGAGCTTAGAGTGACTATTGGATGGAAAGAGAAAAAATGAAGGCAGTACGGTAAACACGACTGACATAACAAGCTGTAGTTTAAAAGCATGGATGTAATTATGGTCTAGGAACAACCAGTACTTGTCTCTGTCAATGTGGTCTGTATCTTCCTTTGAATTATGGGTTAAAACTTTGCACTTCATATGATGGCATAGTGAGGACATGAGATGTCACTTTGTATGGGTGCAGGATTTAAAGTCCTTATGACTGTGTTTAGTAAACTTTAGCAGATCAGTCAGTAAGTTAGGTCGGTAAATATTCTACCGAATAATGACCACATCCTTCATGATGATGGAACATTTCTCCATTGACCGCTTAACTGAACCCTGGGGCAATATGGATAAATCTGTTGAAATTCTGGCCACACCTTTGCTCTGATTCCAGATAACATTGTGCATTTTTTTATCTTCACTCTGAATAAGCATCTTCTGTGAGGGAGGTTTGATTCTCCCTAACTCTATATGCCAAACATATCACATTTGATAGCAGTGCTCTGTCAACACTGTGTACAGTGGGCATGGGGGGCTGCTGACCTCGAATCAAGATGTTTTGGGTCAGTGGAAGGTATACTTCGAAGACCTCAATCCCACCAACATGTCTTCAGTAGAGTGAATCTAAGGGCGGACTCTCCTACCTCTGGGGCCAGCCCCTGTATGACAGTTGTCAGAGTTTGGTCCGTGTTAACGGCATAACATTTATGGACAGAATTTCTAGGCGCAGCCGAGGTTTGAAGGGATCCGGTTTGGTGGCCTCAGGATTGGGTCTCTGCCTTTTGCAGATGATGTGGTTCTGTTGGAAAAAGCTTGAGCGTACTCTCTGGGTCGGGGCTGAGGTCCAGCCACAAGTGGAAGAGTCCCAGAATGTCAAGGTCTTGTTCACAAGTGAGGGAAGGATGGATTGAGACATTGATAGGCAGATCAGGGCAGCGTCAGCAGTGATGCGAACTCTGCATCAGTCCGTCGTGGTGAAGAAAGAGCTGAGCCAGAAGGTGAAGCTCTCGGTTTACCGGTTGATTTACGTTCTTATCGTCACCTACAGTATGGTCACGAGCTCTGGGTGGTGACCGAAAGAATGAGATAGTAAATACAAGCAGCCAAAATGAGTTTTCTCTTTAGGGTGGCTGGGCTATTCTTTAGAGATAGGCTGAGAAGTTCGGCAATCAGGGAAGGGCTCAGAGTAAACACTATGACGATTTCCCTCCGCATCGAGAGGAACCAGATGAGGTGGCTCAGGCATCTATTTAGGATGTCATGTCCCACTGTGAGGAGACCTCGGGTAGGCCCAAGCCCATGGATTGTATCTCTCGGCCAGCCTGGGAGTGTTTTGCGATCCCACCAGATGGATGGTTGATGTGGCTGGGTAGAGGGAAGTCTGGGCTTCCCTGCTCAGGCTGCTGCCCCCGTAACCCGACCCCCGTGAAGTGGAAGAAGAAAGTTGGATAGATCGTATTTGATACATACAGTGTTGGAGATATTTTGTTTAATTTTATAGAAAAACTATCCTAACCCTGTTGTACACAATCTAATACTTGTCTTCTGTCCCTTAAGGGATACCAAGAAGCAGAAGAATACACCACAATAATTGTAAAAAATCACATCAAAGATTGGCAGTTTTTTTTTAAATTTCAAAGTGCCAAATTAAGACTTCATATTCAAAAAGTGGGACTTTTCTACCCATGTTTTCTTGGCTCAGGTTTTAAAAGTTTAAATTCAGCATGGTTTTAGGTCAACCTTAGTACATTCCTGCTAGTATACCTTTTTAGGCATGGCTCTGCTGTACCACTGGAAGGTTAATAAAGTACTGTCTGTCTAACATATCATTTTCACTGCACATACCTTGAAAAGACTACCTTTTAGGCTCCAGTTTAACCAGTTGTTCTTCAACAGAGAAACCACTTTTCATGACATAGTACAAAAAGAATCAGCCAATACAGTAGAATCAGTTCATGATATTGGTTGTTATTTTAGTTAGTTTTAAGAGTTGTGTGTATTGTCAGTCTCTGTAGTTCTTTCTTTCCTTTTTTGGTAGTTTCATTGTGTTCACTTCTGTCCTCTTGTTGTTTTTACATGATATTTTATTCGATTAGAGTGTAAATCTCAAGTTTGATCAAAATACAGTATTATATTGATTCAGTGGACAAACACTCAGTGTTTGCTAATATCATAAATTCTGCCAAAAAAGGATTTCAGATTTAATTCAAAGCAGAAAAAACAATTTATATCAGACCATATCACAAACATCACATATCAAAAAGCATCAAAATTATTAGACATTTTCATTCCTGGGCTCAGTCAGACATTTAAATGACAAAAAATGTTATTCCAACAAAAGAACCTGACTCTGTTTGTCCTGCATTTCCTCCTCAGGTCTGCAGTTTTATGTTACCTTTCAGATTTAGTTTGAGTTTAATTTACCTTTGCCCTGATGTCCATCTTTGTTTTTTTCCTTTTGTTTACAGTTTGGTAGTCCAAAATCTGAACTTGAGCTACTATAATTATAGCAGCACTATGATTATAGCAGCAACAACAGCCAGGTGGCGGCTGGTTTCATTACAACTGAATCCAGACATTTTCGTACTTATTTTCATTGTATTGTATGTCATTTATTGTTTTGTTGTAGCAGCAACACCTCTAGCATACATTGCGTTATATGTCAAGGGTGGGGTTCATCAGATGGTTCCCATATGGCTTTGAGGTTGAGCAAAGGGGAGGAAGAATTACCAGGTTGGGCAGATAACATTGATTTTTGATCAAGTCAGAGGAAAAAGAAATACAGGGAGATGGGGAGAGCAGGAACAGGAGACTGCCTGCAAAACATCAAACTCTCCACTCTTAGATCAAAATTACCACCTTAGATGGGAATGAGAATTTTAATTAGAACTCTGGGCTATCTCATCTCAGAGTGTGTGTGGAGCTAGCGGACTAATTCCCTTCACACACTCCCAAATCCCCCACCCCTACCTTCACAGGCCACTTTGTCCGTTATTTAATAGGCTCTTTGTTATCTATCTACTTGGGCTTGCCAGGTACTTAGAGCTCCTCCATTGGAATATTAGGTATTCTGATGAGGCAGGCAGCTGTGTGCTACGCACAGATGGTGCCTGCTGTAATCAGCACTCTCGAAAGAACGTCTCTCATATCTCCCCCAAACTTATCCTTTTTATGATTACAAAACACAGAGCTGCAAATTGTTATGAACAAGATAGATATATTTACTGGCAGCATAAAATACAGTGGCGCCCAACAATTCAATCCCTTTCAGATTGATTCGTATTGCTGAGTGCACTCTCTTAGATGAGAACATTTGGTAATAGTGGCCGTGAATAGCATTCAGATTCACCCTCTTCAAATTGGGTATTATGTGTTAGAATGTGTAGAATTACGGACCTTGTGGAAAACTGGATATTGTATTCAATCTATTTGTCAGGGTGGTCAAGGATAGATTCATGACCTCAGGATGGCTGGGCTGCTGTAAATAAAGTCAGTACATCAAGTATGAAATGACAAATATGAATCAGTACTTAACAACAATACCACTTAAATGTGCTAAAAAGGTCTTATTGTGCTTTTTGCAGGAAATTCAGCTTCAGATAGAAACATTTCTGAGTTAAAGTAGCCACTGGTTTGCCCACCTTGTCATACCATGAAGATTTGTGAGGAATTCTTAAGGTTATTTTAGGATCAGACATAAATTTACTCTCACCTACATAGTGTATAACTCATGAGTGAAAGGACAGAGAAAAAAAAAGTTCTTCCAAACGGATTTAGAGAATTTAATCACAATGTTTATGGTGAAACAAAATATAAATATAAACAACTGATTAGAGATGAACACAGGTTTTTAAAACTCCTTTTGATTAACATCTTCTACTTTAATGTGATTTAAGTTTGTTTTTACAGCAAATTTTGATATAATTTTATTCAGTCTGACTGAATGGTTATTTTGTTTTAGTCAAAGGCTTCTCATTAGAATCGTGTGAATTTTAGTGTAGATTTTGTCTACAGTAGATTAAGTGTAAAAATGGCCAGCCATGGTAACACATCATATTTAAAAATCCCCCTTGAAACTCTGAAGTCAGTATTCATACCAAGGTGAAATTAACCCATTATGCTCTGCATAGCCCACTGTTGTAATTTGATGTCCTCTGTAACTGTTATGAAAATGGGCAATGGATCAATTTCTAATCTAATTGGCAACTTATACATGACAGCTAAGATCTCTTTAAGTTTTCAGCCTTGCAAAAGCACCTGTAGCTGTATTACCTGTATTGAATGATATTAGCTTTAGCATGTTTAATTTATTTTTTTGATGAACAGCGTGCAAGTGTTGCTTCAAATTAGTTGTTTTCATAATTGATAGTTCTGTCAGAATGCAAAACATTTACAGGTGAACTTAATTTGACCTTCTCTAACCTTTTGAATGCACATCCACAACGTAAAGTATGCGTTGCATAGCTTGCTGTTCTCTAACAAAACTGTTTACCACAAATGAAACCGACAAAACCAGAACAAAATCATAAATCAGTATGACAACTTCTTCTTAATAGTCCTGCTCATCATACTGTTCACATTGTGACAGTATGAGAGCAAAATGCATAGGAAGTGATTGATTTTACGTTTTTATGTTGAATTACAATTGCACATTCAGAATACAATATCACTGTAGCATGAACTTCTGTAATACTATTTTTATTGATATGCCAAATCATATTTCAAAGAAATTTAAGGTGTGTTATTGCAAGAAAGAAATTTAGAAAAACACAATCACTATAAAAAACCTTTGACAAAAGCTGCCAAAATAAGCTGAAACAATTACAAACAAAACAAAGAAATTGCTGTGCTCTTCCCTCTAAGTGTTGACATTTATCACATTCATTTCATGAGACTATGTGAAGGTAGCGTTTTCCTGTGGTTACCACACAGAGATATTAGGCCTGACTGGATCTCTTCCCAACTCCTGCTACCTTTCTACACAACTAGGATCTGATTGGATCTCTTCTCTGCACAGTATTTTCACCTTGCTTTTATTCATTGACTGAAGTGTTGTTTATTTTGTTTTTTTATTTTTACCCATTTGTCAGTTTTTATTGGTTATTTTCTCATTTAGGTCTGAAAAAAAGTCTTTGATGAAAATGGGCAAAATCTGTTCGTAAATCAAATTGACACTTATGTGTGTTTGCACAATGTCTGCACTGTTTTTACTAATTTAAAATAACACCATGAAAATTTTGAGATTTAAGATCTCAGTTGCCTTTTTCTGCACATAAAAAGCCCAAAGATCACAGTGAATGAACGTACTGGCAACATTCCAACCTTTATACTTGCTAGACATTCACATTCGAGACTTTTTAATGTAGTTATGCATCCTATTCGTAAAGATGTTTACATGCATAGTAATATTATCTGAATGAATATGATGTCCACTGACAATGATTAGCAACTCACGTTGCTAATCACGTCATGCAACGATAAAACGTAACAGCTGTTATCCCTTGCAAATATTTCTTCTACATATTTCTATATTTCTTATTCTTGCAAAGACCACATGATGATATGGGTAAAATTTCCCCGCATATAACACACGTATACTGTACTATGGTGGTTGCCATACACAATATTGAGCAATCAGAATACCGACCACAGAGGCTGTGAATCATCAGTCTTTGTTTTATATCTACCAGCTTTTGTAGAATTTGTTAGCCTAACTTGCTTCCTTTTGGACACTGTATCCTTATTAGCAAAGATTGAAAGTGTGTATTAGCTGCAAATTTGCCTAATTTGTTTTGTATTTTATGTAGAGAGACTTAACTTGCAGCGCTGCCAAGCTTCAGTGGTCACAATAGTAATAGCATCAATGCTGATTAAACTAGTCAATGGTGAATTTGTGAGAAATCATGACTTTATTGTAATTTTTATAGAGAGCCCCCAAATTTTATTCATAGTGTTTCTAGGGGAGCCATGTGGCATTAAGGGGAGCTATAGCTCCCCCAGCTCCCCTGTGGTTCGCACCTGTTTGTTAATAAAATTAAGATGTTAACTGAAACTGAATTTGCTTAAATGGATAACTCATATATGTCCCAAAGAATGTTTGATTAATAGATGTATCACAGTCATTAAGCATGTTTTTTTTCAGAAATGGTTTGTTTCAAATCAACATGTGCTATCACATTGCTGAGCCCTTATTGTACTATTCACATCATTTGCACCAAATAATGTTTATTCTTCTTTCAAATTTTTCTAGTACAACAGTAATGTGAAGCTGTGTGAACTCAATAAACACGTCACCATATGGATTCTTTTAAAGACAAGTCCAAAACATACTGCCAACAAATAAAAGTGCAGTAAGTGATGAATGGTTTAAAAACTGTATTGCTTGCATTTCAGGTCTAAACTTTATCCAGCTTTAATTCACACCTCATATTCACAGTACATACGGTATGCTGTTTTTACAGATGTGTGAATCTCACAGTGTAATGGAAACCTTCTCATACAACTTAGGCAAATATGTTGTCTTAAGATTGTGGGCACTGGAATGTATACAGTTGGATTAAACTGTTTTTTATTTGTTTTACATGATAAGTATGTGGTTGGTATTTACAGTTTCTTTGATTTGCGGCTGCTTGTTGATTAAAAAAAGAAGAAGAATGAAGCGCTTACTAAGGGCTATGATGTATTCTCCAAAAACACCACCTCATTTGTACATTTGTACAGTTGAGTATCACCGCTGTTAGAGAGAATAGGGCAGTAAGTGTTGTCAGGTGTAGGCTGGGACCTTATCAATGGAGCAGCTCAGCCTGTAATTAGGACTATAATCACATTCGTAATTTAACCACTGCTGAACAACTCACCCGGCTGGCTACCTCTGTCCCACTCCTCATTTCTCTGTCACCTTTACTTCTCCCCCTTTCTCTATACTTTTCTTTTTTTTTTTAAATTGCTATTTTGTTCGTAATCTAACTTTTTTTACCTTCTCTTTGTCTTCATGGGTGTAAATCTCAAACAAAATGAATGAATGATTCGCATTAGAAGTGCACTGGGCCAAAACACCCAGAGGGAGAGTCAGGGGTCTTAACACTGAACAGCACAGCGTACTTCTTAGTGATCGATGAGCTGGTTCAGGAGCAAGGTTTAAGACTGTTTGTGAATGTTTTTACCTACATGCATATGGTATTAATGTTAAACCTTTAAATCCCTTAATAGTGTAGTTCAAGCAGTTAATGATGTAATTTGGGCTGTAAATCAAAAGTTTGATGGTGAGCCAATATCAGATCAGTTCGTTGCACAATTTGATGTTTGCATGATACTATATTAATTTGATTCTTTTTAAGAGCTAGCAATGAAAATGCTTGATATCACATCCTGGTCTTAATACATTTACTCTTGTTCGAATCAAATAACTAAAGAAACTGAATAATCACAAATTTGATACATGAATTAAAAACAATGTGTTTTTTAAATAAAAATTTATATTTTTTTACATGATACAAAATAAAAGTGCAGTAATCCATTTAAGCAGCCATAAAGGTAACCGATAGTGTAAATACTACTATATAGAATCACTAATAAAATATTTCTGAACTAAATTCTAATAACCAACATAGTACAGTCTGATTTTCTCATTGTCACACACCACAGCTTTCTAAATCACCATTTTCATCATAAGATTATTCCTTATATATATAATAAGGAATTTTTTATATTAGTAATCATCAGTAATCCAGATGAAACCATTTTTTCTTTGGGATGTTTTGTAAAACTTTGCAAACAAATAATTTCTTAACAGGATAGTGCATAAAAAGAGCTTCACAGACTCATTAACACAACAACACATTATAAAAGGTTGATTTTTAAAAAAATGTTTTTATCTGCACCACTTCACAGAACTATTTGCACATCCACATCAGGTCTCAGTGTCCGTCCTCAGTCAGGCTATACATAATGCTGCTCATACAGTATAGCCTTCATGCATGAGCTCAAGGCCAGATGGACTTCTTGAGTATTTTTAATGATATCACGGCCCAGTAAGCAATCTACCCAGTAAAGCTTCCAACTGAGGAGTATTGTCACCTCCTCAAACTGCAGATATGCTTTGAAGCAATTAGCAACTGAAAAAATTAAAAGGCAATTTTGTGAACTTGCTACTTTTTAATGGGTTGCAGAGAATGCTGAGCTATCCATTTATAAGATTCGTTTTAATCCTTAACCTTCATGACAAGCCTGCCGTATCACATGTTTAAATGAATTTAAAAAACAAGAAAAGAAAAGCAGATTCCCACCATCTAGGTTAGTTTACTTTTTATATAATTTTTACAAGTGATCCCTGTGTTCCAAGTATACAAGTATGACTCTGTAAAATCATTAGGATTTATTTTTGTGATTGCTGTTTTTTACATGCGCAAAGCAACATTTAATCTGGTAAAACCAGAACAGCAGGTTTTCCAGTCTCACCTGGAATGTAAATTCAGTTTGAAGACAAACATAACTGGCCCCAAAAGGCTGGTTGAACTTTAACATGTTTCTTACTACAGTATATGTTGTACATTGTATGTTCATACTCCTGATCTCTGCGCCTGACAGATACATCCATCAGATTCCTCTCAGGACTCCCACTGGACTTTTTTTCCCCAGAACATTACAATGGGAATTTGTTGTTGTTTAATAGATTTTTATGTTTTACCAAACTACAGCTGAGTCTGGTATTTGTTCACCAGAAGATTCTGTCTCGGCCACATTTTGAATTTTTGAGTTGTTTAGATTTTGACAACTGTGATAAATTTGAGCAATTCACTTTCTCCATATATCATGATATAGTTCAAGTGTTAAACATGAAGAAATGCATGTTGACATGTTCCTGTTATTGTTTCAGGTTTTCTGTGATGTAATCAGGAGGAAGTATGAGTGTCTGTTAGTGTATGACTGCCAAAACACAGCCTTGGGGGATGTGTTGTGCTCACACACAAGACACCCGTTCACACACAACTTATTGCAGCCACTATGGAGCCACTTGGCATGAAGCCTTCCTCGCGCTGTCCTGTGATGTGATTTATCCTGACTATTGATACCCCAAAATGCCCTTTTCTCCTCCCCCTACCCTCTCGTTAGCCCCCACCCACCTCACTTCATCCCAACTTCCAATTTCCACACTAACCCAATTAGCACCTCGTCAATAATGCTCAGCATTTCATTTTGCTGCTTTAATTAACAAATTCAATTTGTTTGAAACTGCTGTGAAAACAAATTAAAAGCGCGGCAAATTAAAAGCCCCTCAGTTCCAGCGGATATAGCTAAGGTGATTACAGATGCAGCAAATTACTGTTTTCGTGTTTGTTCGGGGGTTGGGGGAGGGGGGTCGGCCGGTAGGAGGGTCAGCCAGTTATACTGGACTGGGGTGCATTGTTGGGTCTTGAACTGTGTGACAGGGAAGACACAATACAATCGCCCTTCGAGAGTCTTTACTCATGCATAAACACTGCAATAATTCTATGCTTGTGTAAGATGAAATTCTGTTGTGTTATGGGTGAACATATGTTATTTGGGACTATATATTGTGTTACTGATGTGGCGGAGAGGAGGCGGGGCCTTTGACATGGAAAGTGAGGATGCAGATGTTTGATTAATGTGAATAGATTTAATACCTACTGTTTTGAGAAAGTTTTCCGACCCCTTCAACTTTCTCATGTTCTTATATTTCAACCACAAATTTCACTATTTTACTCTGAATATATAGAATAGACCAAACATGAAGCAGTGAATTACTGTTAAGTGGAAAGAAAATGGCACGTGGTTTTCAAAGGTTTTTCACAGATAAAAAAGTGTGAAAGGGTGGAAAGCATTTTATTCCACCCCCTCGTGCTCTGATTCCACTAAGTCAAATCTAATGCATCCAAAACCTTTCAGAAAAATAGAATAGAAAAAGGGAGAAATAAAGTCCACCTGTGTGTAACTTATCGTATTCTGTGAAGGCTTCAGAGATTTACTAGAGATTATCTGTGAACAAACAGCATCATGAAAACAAAGGAATGTACCAGACAGGTCAGGAACAAAGTTATGGAGAGGGTCAAATTGTTTAGTTGGTAAAGAGGAAAAAAAGACATGTACTTTCATGGACCGTGGGTGACATCTAACTGTACTGTAATATTTAGAATAACTCTGTTGGAGTCGCTTTTTAACACAAAACACATTATATGCTGTAAAGACTTCTTTTGTTCACCATCACCATCACTACAGGTATTTCACTCTAAATGTTGCTGGATGACATATATTTTGAAACTTCTCATATTACACTGGGGATTTTACGGTGTTAATCCTCCTTAGAATCTGTGAAAGTCTTGAAAATTATTGTTTACAGACATGTTCCACCCAATATGACTGAGTTTGAGCTGTTTTGCAAGTAAGAATGGACAAGAAAAGACAAAAAAGTAGGCTTTACACGATCAGGATTTTAGGGGCCGATCACCGATCACCGATCAAAGAGTTTTAAAAAACCGATCACCGATCCGATCACTGGCCTAGATGTGGGAATCAAATTTGCCCATTTTTATACAGTTTAAGGAGTATTTTAAAAACGTAACCTCTTGTCCATATAATGCAATTAAAATACTTTTCAAGAATACTGTACAAAAGGGCAGTGATCTATCTCAGTACATTCATATAACTAATTCATTTTTCATTCTATAAAAATTTTATATACATACTGTATATATATATATATATATATATATAATATATCAATCCGTGTGAAAGACTGCTTTACGTTTTTGCTGCATTTATGTTTTGAGCTATTTTTAGACTTACATTATGGAATATGTGCGGTAAAGTCCATCTTTAACCAGCGTTGTTTTTTCAAACAT
>JAVQJG010177871.1:0-43174 GCA_036024015.1 Craterocephalus amniculus
TCAGTTGATTTGTAATGAATACACAATGTATGACATTTCATGTTTTTTAATTGCATTACAGGAAATAAAGAACTTTATCACAATATTCTAATTTTCTGAGACAGACCTGTATATTGTATTTCTGGTCCTAATATTTTGTCCTATCCTGCGTCTCTTTTCCAACAGACCTGAATCAAATTAATCATTCAGTTGTGTTTCAAATGGGACAGTGATAGTCTCTTCCTCCATATAAGATAATATATAATTCATAAAAATTCATAAAAGCAAAAGGAAAAATTAATTAAAACTCCTCACCCGTCTGTTCACCGTCGGTTGTGGCTATGCTGCTTCTCCGATAATGAAGGTAACAGACTTTTCCTGCTCGGCTGCAGGGTTTGGATCGCCGGGTGAAGTTGGTGAAGGACAGGCGCTGGTGTTGGGACACGGTGGTTAAGTGGAAGTTTTTGGTGCAGAAGAAGAGCAGCGTGTTGAGCAACACAATGGGAGAGTACGCTCCGAGCTGTTTGCACTCCCACAGGTACGACTCCTCAACTCGGGAGGGAGCGATGCAACCTGGAGGAACGAGGAGGATGTCTGAAGATCAGGTAGTACTTCACAGGTTTCTCTGACCTCATTTGTTAAAGGGACTCTGTGTAACTTTTGGCCACTAGGGGGAGCTGAAATGGCAAAATTCCTGTTTTGATAGTGAACTAATTTGAATTCAGGATTTTTCAAAGGATTTTTCACTATGTTCACTATGTTCTGTTACTATTCTGATATTTACAGGAATGACAGGAAATGATTTAGCTTTAACTAGCCGCATTTAGACAGACGTATCCTGCGACATTCTGCAGCTCATCAGGACTTACTGCTGTTCTGAATAAACGCTGCTAGAAGACATGGAAAATTAAATCGATGCAGGTCACATGATGCCATGAGTGATGGATCCACTACCATGAACTTACCATGTCTGGAGCCCAAAAATCATCCATCATTACTCACATTAGGCTGATGTTTGAACCAAAAGTTACACAGTAACCCTTTAACATGACTTATAAAAACAACAATTGGGGATAAAATGATCCAAATCATTCAAGTTAACCCTTTGTCATCCTGTTTTACTATTTGGAAGAGCAAAATTTTCAGCGATTATAATGAATCTTAGTAAGGTATTGATAAAATAAACCTGCCTGAACCGTTATATGTTATACCAAAAGAAAGTGTTTTTCTATCCCGTTGCTGGTGAAAATTTTGAACGTTTCACTGTCACTACTTAATTATTAACTTTTATCTAAACTATTTGCTAAAAACACTTATTCAAATTATTTTCTTTTCAAAAGAAAAGAGATAATGCAAAGAAACATTTCTCTCTTGCTTTTTTTGGGGGTGTGAAAGTTAAAAGGTTAAAGTCATTAAAAACAAAAGAAAAAGGTAAAATAAATTACATAAAGGCATTTAACCCATTTAAGCGATGACTATGATAATGTAACCCATGAATAAAACTTAGAGGAGTATATTTTCTATAAAAGAGCATCTCATATAAATGATCTCAGCCGCTGTTCGGTTTCGCGGAACATAAAGAGTTAAAATGATGGTACCGCTTGGTAGCAGCTTAGGTTTCCAGAGTTGAAGCATCCCACTGATCTCGCTGGCAAACTGGCTGTACAGCTCGTCAGTAAAGATGTTCTCTATCCGGCCCATCATAAACAGATACTGTTGTAAGAGAAAAAATGCGGAGTCACCACAACGGGAGAAATAAAAACCAAAGCTGGAAAGCAGGGTGTGTGAATGTGCACCTGCTGTATCCCCAGACAGAGGTAGAAGATGCTGTCGGAGCTGTAGGCCTCTCTGTTCGGCCGGCGGACTTCTCTGATGAAGTGAGACAGAGCAACGCTCAGCTCGGCAGAGTTGCACTGCAAGATGTCTTCCTTGATGTCCACGCTGCCGGCTGCAGGAGTAAAGAACAAAGGGTGATTGACAGCCCTGTTAGTGAGGGGAGAAGTCATAGAAAAGTCTCGGCTTACGTTTTTGTGGTTGATTTTTGCGTTGTTGGATCCAGCTCCTCCAGGCTTTGACTCCGTACATGTGGTTCAGAGTGGAGGCGGCTGGAGGGACAGCGGGAGTTCGCTCCATTGAAACAGTCCGCCTGCGACCCTATGTGGACAATACAAACATTTACCAAGTATATCTGTATAACTGCTTATGAACGCAAATAACTAATTAATCAGTCAATCACATGCATTTATTCATGCAGACATCCTCAAAATGAGAATCAGAATGAGGAAAAAATGAGATTTAAGCTGCTTTGCATGTAAAATTTATTTTAACAAATCTTTATTTTAACCATATGTGTCTACAAAATACATCAAAATGAATCCTCTGCTTTTAATACATCACTTGTTTCACTATTATAGAGACTGATGTGCTGCGCTTTTCACACACAACCAACTCTACAGATCAGGAAAAGAGAAAATATCCAGTGAGCAACGGTTGTTTGGACCAAAAACTACAGACTGAAAGATAGATCCAACATTTAGAAGCACTTTCTGAGTTAAATTTGCCAAAATGAGCCAATAAGAACTTTTAGTTTTTGTTTTATACCTTTACATTATCATTTTTTTGTCTGAAACCTTTTTTTGTCATCAGGACTTTACATGTAATATTTAATAATTCCCTGAAAAAGAAGCAGAAAAGTTTCTTCCACAGTTTCTTCACTGTTTTCTCTCTTAAAGACAATAAGATCGGCTCATAAATCAAAGATCCGGATTAAAGGAGGGAAATGTTTATTTAGGATGAAAATAAAACCAGTTTGGCTCCGCTGTCAGGGATGTCGTACCCGTTTCCTGCTGTAGGAACCCTCTCTGGCTCTTTTCACTCCACGGCGTAGGACGAATGTTTTCTGATCCATCGATTCTGAAAAACACATGAAACCATGAAGCCTTGTGTGCAAAAACATCCCAAACAATTAGACATAAAACTAAAAAGAATCATGAATCGATCAGATCCCTCACCGGCTGGAAAGTCGGATTCTAGGTCCATGATCGGTGAGGAAGGCGGCTGATCTGCGGAGCCGGTGGGAAGCGAGTCGCTCACTGTGCCGGGAGCTTCTGGCTGCGGATCAGCTGACTCGGTGCTGATTTCTGAACACACGGTGAGCGGCGGATCCGTCTGCACGGCTTTGTGAGCTTTATCATCCTCACGGATCACAGGAGTGACGATCTCAGGCTTCACATCCCGAATAAAAGAAGAGCTGCTCTGGTCTATATGTAAAGTAAACAGAATGTTGAGTCCCACCCAGAGAAGCATAAATGCACCTCAAAAGTTTCTTTTTATATGATTTAAATCTATAAAAACTGATAATTTTCTTTTTTCCAAGCTCAAACCTGCAGGGGAAGCAGATCCATGTCTCTGTTTTTCATCTTCTGAAGCAAATGTCTCAGACTGGACAGCCGCATCTTTCAGGTCTTTTTCCTGTGGCGGCACGACGAGAGGAACTGGAACCTGCAACAGACACAACAGCTTGACTTCCTGCTCAAAATACAAGCAAACGTTTCAATTTTTTACAAAAAAATGTGACGTACAGGCATGGGTACCACCATGGGGACGGGCGTGTGCTGGGAGTACATGTTCATAGGCACTGGAATGAAGACTGGAACTGGGACTGGAACCATTAACACTTTAACTTTCTCCTCACCTGCTGGGGATGAAACGACAGAAAGAGAAGATAATAACTTTAAAATGGACACTTTTTAAGCTGATAAATAAAAAAAAACATTATTAAACTTTGCTACAGTAAAACACACTTTGAAGGAGAATAAAGTTACAAGTTACACTCTAAAAGTGCAAATTGTCTATTATGATTTATTTCAAACATGTAGAAATAAAAGTCAAGACAGCAAAACAAACGTAGACAACGTGATTTGTAAACAATTTAACAAAACATGTTTGAAAATGAGGTAGACGAAGCTTTTCCTTATTTATATGAATATTTATATCCTTTTTTGAAAAAAATTGCACCTCAAAGCTCTTGTTTGTTTGGAGGAAATTAAGTCAGTCACCTGTTGCTTCCTGTATTTGAATGATCATTGAAATTCTGTACAGAAAAATGCTACAGCAGAGGTTCCCAAACTACTTTCCTCTGAAAGCAATTACCAAAAAACATTGGAGCCCAAGGAAAAAAAATCTAAACTACCAGGATAGACATAAAATCTTTTTTTTTAAAATCTTTGACCAAGGCAAGGCACGTTTATTTGTATAGGAGGGCCATTTAAAGTCCTTTAAATAAAACATTAAAAGCAAGGAAGCCTTACAAACACAAAAATCTAATAATTAACCATGTGAAAAGCCTGAATAAAATCATTTATATTAACGACATTAAATTATTAAACGCAAGCAACAGTGGAGATTTCATAAGCACGAGAAGATTTTTTTGCACCCCGGAATGATGTCTAAATCTGGGAATATTTCAGTCTTCAATGGAAGTTTGTTCTACTTGTTTACAGCACAAACAGCTAAATGCTGTTTCTTCTTATTTCAACTGGACTCTTCATATCTGTTGTAAAATGTTAACAGATTCTAATGACGCTAAATTAAGCTGTTAGGAAACCACTTAAAAAACGTGGTGAAATGCTTCTTTATTTAACTTAGAAGCTACTTCTTTCTTTTCATAAGTATATTTTAAAATGAAGTTATGCACAAAGGAGAAGGTCGCTGCAACCCAAACACACATTTATTCACTTCAGGACCAGAAAAAAATATTTTCTTGCATCCAGAAGCCCAGCTCTGAGCGAACAAAGTGCTCAAATGATTTAAATAAAAATAAGTGAAAACACATAAACCTGGCTTTACTTATCACAAAAACACGCTCTGCACAGTCCATACAGCAGCACCACTGTGGTAAAGCATCAGTGTCAAATAAAATATTATGGCCATTCTGCAGTAACAAGTCTTGGCCACCAGATGTCGCTCTTCACTGACTAAACAGATGTCAGCAGAAATATTCAAACCCTCACATTACAGAAAAGGCTAAATAGTCACTAAAATAACTGCAGACTGAAAAAAGTATCAACAAAATAAAATCAAATAATGTGTTAGTAATAATAAATGAATAAAAATAATTTTCATTTCCTTGTGAAATAAGACAGCAGCTGCCTCAAAGGACTTAACATTGTTTAGTTTGTTTTTGCCAGCTTCTAAAAATTATTTCCTTTAAACCACATTTCCAAAAAAATGTCATCATTTTCACAACTTGTGAATTTTAGCTTATCTTATTTTTTTCTCCTTTAATAGGAAGGTTTTAATATTTTTGCAGAGATCTGTTTATCACCACCTGCTGTATATGGCTTTTATATATATATACATTTATGTAATATATGCACCCTCTAACTGAGAGCATTTTAATCCCTTTAGATGGCACAACTCATTTTCTGATTAAGGCCATTTATATGCAAGGATGTGTTCAATAATAGACAAACAGTTACAATTGTTCAAAAAGTAATTTATTGTCATTACTTTATATTTTTTCCAACTCCATTGTTAAAAAACAAACAAACAGGTGACTAAACATGCACATACAGTAAATCAGAGGGAAAAACAAACATTAAGCAAACTTTAGAGATGTAACAAAGCTGGAATCAATTCAATGTTTGGCTCAAACAAGACTTGCTTTAAAAAAAGGGATAAAATCAAATCAGTGTTGGTCCACATGATTGCATCTGTATTTCACACAATCCAACAATAAAACATGGTGTAAAAATACAAATAAGTTATATGAACATCATCATGAATGCCCATCGTTCAAGTAGCATGAAAGTTCAAGTGAAGGCAGGTTTACGCTGAACCACAAATTAAAGAAAAAAAGGGTCTCTAGGATGAGAAGGAATCTGAATCAAGTCTTCATCTGCAAATTCGTCAGGAAATCCCCATTCGACTCCGCAAACACAGCCAAGCTCTGCATTAATCAAACGTAATTCCTGGAGTATGACAACACTTGAGTGGAAAAACGTCTACCATGTTACCCTAACAAGATGATTTATCTACAGCGTAGTGTAAATCCTACAGTAATGAGTGTTCAATGCAACATTTAGATGAGAAAACACCAACTTAATACTGGTTTCTGAAATATTTCTTTTAAAATTCAGCACATTTCATCACGCCTTTATCCCGCTACAACTTCAACAACAGTGTTTAAAATCAGACTTGAACCGTGTGGTTTTCCCTTCACGAGAAGCTGGAAAGAAAACCTTTTAGCTTGTAATGTGAGGCGATGAAATCACATTCATGTGTGCAATAAAAGGATGAGAACCCTCGAGAAACAAGCAGCACGATTTGTATACACACAACGGGTGAGTGAATGGTAGATGGATGGTTTGTACCGTGACTGGGATCAGCTTTAATGGCATGTTCACATCTTTATTCATGAGGTAATATTTTCTTCAACATGTTACAGCATGATCTGTAGTCAGTAAAGCACTTTAAAGTGTTTTTTTTTTAGCATTTTGTAGACAAACGAAACGCGCATAAATACAGCAATCTTCAGTATACAAAAAAATACAGAAGCCCCTCTTCGGAGTACATATTTCTTGTGTTGGAAAATACAAAAGTCGAGTGTTGATCCGCGTTAAGAGTCTGGCAAACATTTCAGGTTGTAGTTTTTTTATACCTCAGGGGTGGAGGTGGAGGACGGCTCCTCGTGGCAGCATATCAGGAAGCTGCAGAGAGAAAAACCGGGTGACACACTCGACCCTCTTAAGAAGTCAGTATACATTTTAACAAATCATGTCAGCAGGTTAACACTCGTCTAAAACATCATCGAAGCTTGAATATTTGAGACATTTTATTCTTTTTTTTTTCCACAGAAGTGAATGAAATTGTTTTAATTTTGGGGCTCACCTTCCATTTCCAGTTCAGGAGCACTTTTGTAGATCAGCCGGGTGTGATAGAGTTCAAAGCACGGCACAGGACAGAGGCTGGGCTCTCCTGAACACGTCTTACAGTAGTACGCAGTCAGTCTTTTTGTTGTCACACAATCCTTCACTTCACACGGGTTTTCTTCCTCCTTCTCGCTGATGGAAGTTACACCCTCCTCCTCCTCTTCTTCGCCTTCCTTTTTAACTTTTCCCTCTGGCTCATGACCCTCCTCCACCTTCTGTCTCTTCCTCTCTGCCTCCTCTTCCTCCACCCTCTTCCTCTTGTGCAGCGAGCAGACCTTACAGTCAGAGTCCGTCTCCCTCCTGCCCAGGAAGTGGCGGCCGGTTAGCCGCGCCGGTAAGCCGTTAGCCGGCTGCGTTTCCTCCTGAGGTTTCGGTGACCGAGCCGGCGACGTGGATGGTAGGTCGGTCTGCGAGGAGCTATCTAGCAGGGCTGGTGCAATTGTTAACACAACTAATTGTGAGCATCTAGTAGTTAAATCACACGCCTCACAAATATTGAACAAGAAGGTGAAGATATTAACGCGAAAATTCAACAATAAAAAGAAAATATTCATTTCAATGAGGAATAAAAAACCTCAAAATTATATTCCACAAAGCAGCAAAGTTTTTATTGTTATTCAGGGTGCAATATGAAGCAAGAAGGCTTTAGTAAGCCTTAAGAGACACAAAGGTGGCTTTCTTTTGACTTGGCTTGATCATCATTGTAACAAAGATGTTAAATGTAAAAACTGATCTTTGAAAAATTATATCCAATTTAATTTAATATCCCAGATAAGCAGGAGATTTAGAAACTGTTAATCTGCATCACAGCCCCACTGTGAGCACTTTGTCAATTCATCGCATCATGTTTAACATAGAGCTGAGTTTAAAAAAAATCGATTTGAATCGATTAAAGAATTTTAAAAAATCAATAATCGATTCATAAAATGCCAAAATCTTTTTTTTTTAAGGAAAGAAAGCCTAGTTTTAATCTGGCCTTTTTTTTTACTGTAGTGTTTCTGTAAACACTGTATTCTGTTTAACATATAACACTGGTCATTTTCACCAATAAATGATAGTTATGTTTGTGACATGCCAGTGCTTCTGGACATTGAATGTACATAAAATAAACATCGCTGAAAGGTTGTGTCAGTGTTTAGTTTATATTTCCATATGCGAGTGTCTAATATTAAAGAAATATTGATGTGACATGAATATGTGAAATGAATCGAAATCAAAATCAATTTTTGCTTGTGAATCGAATCGATCCAGGAAATTAGGAGTGATAACCAGCCCTACTTTAACATCTTTCTGAAATGGTCCACCTGAGGTGTGACGTCGAACATCTTTCCTGAACTAAACAAGAGTTCAAGCCTTTTAGCAGCACATCTTCCCTAAACATCTTCCTCTGTGTCGTCTCTACAGCCTCTAGAGCTAAAAAATCTAAATACTAGCTACAAAAAAACCGATGGCTGTGCATTATCCAATAAAACCGCTTTGTGGCAACAATAAACTGCAAGCTCGGAGCAACGTTACCATGCAAACAATGCACCGTTTGTGAATCATAACAAGCTGTTTATGTTCAAATTTCTGCCCTGACTAGCAGACTAATCCGGTTTCTGTTGTTGATACTGGATCCAAGATAGATAAGGGAATTATTTTGAGACATAAAATGTCCTTCAGGTGCCTTTAACCTGCGCTTCGGGTACATGTTGCATCGTGGATCACACACCGGTTACACAGAGGCACTTGTGATTGGTCAGTTTGTGATTGCGTGTTTTAGTATTTCTGGGAGTTTTGTTAAATTTGTGCGGGAACCACGGGAGAAAAACTGCAAAACAATGCTGATACCTTACGCCCGAGGGCGAGAGTATATTTCACCCACATCATGAAGATGAGTTTAAATCCAGCTTAAGACTAAACCTTTAAGCAACATGAAATGAAAGGATGGACAAATTAATTAATAAAATCAACCAACATCGAAGCATCTGTTAACCCACCGATTCAAAGTTCACAGTTTTATTTTCGCCAACTCAGACAAAGTCCAGCTCTGTTGATCTTGTTTCATATCGCACCCCAAAAACTGAAGCTTAACGGCTTCAGAGGGAAACCTAAACCTAAGAGTTGTTTGGTTTCATCAACATTTTAACTGATAGCAGATAAATTATACAATAAAACATCCTAAACATCTATAAAGGTGCTTCATGTCCACCACTTGTTTGAACATGTTGTGTGTTTGTACCAGCTTAAGCTGTTTGAGGGATTCTTGTAGTTACCTCCGGATTCGGTGTAAGCTGCGGGCAGCTGGCACATGCTCTCCTGGTCCATGGTGAAGGGTCGGCACAGAACGGACTTGTTCTTCATCTGACGGCGACGAGGTGCAGGAAGCCGCATGGCATCGGTCTGAGTGCTGGCCTGGCACAAAAAGAACACATTCCAGTCACACGGCTGAAACTATTTCTCCTTCTGGGTTGGATCTTAACCTTAAATGAAGGTTAGCTCCTCATATCACACAGAAATCACAGAAATAAATTCACCTGCCGGAGCAGTGAAACCGAATAAACAGGGATTTCCTGCCTTTTAGACACAACAGGTACAGCATACCCAGTTTAAGTAAACGTCAAACTCCCCACAGCAGTTCACTTCAGCAAAAAAAATAAATCTGCAAAGAAACACAGGCTGAATACGTACATGGTCGAGGTTCTTTCCGTCTACATTGGAGGTCGGAAGCGCTCCTATAAAAGAAAAATAAAACCATCAACACTGCTGTGAGTTATGAAGCAATTAAACAACTGGAGGGATTTCATGGTGGTATTATAGCTGACTGAAATTAGCGGCGTTGCATTTCGTGACGGACCACTGGAATGTGTTCAAAAAACATCAGAAACATTGAGACATTCAACTAAAACAGGATAATAGAGCATTTAAAAAAGAGAAAAAGGTCGTCAAACAAGTAAATTTAAAGAAAATGACAATAAGTACAGATAAACATTTAAAAAAAAAAAATAAAGCATTATTTAGACAAAGAAAACACCACTGCTAAGATTTCTGAAAACACAGCAACATTATTTAAAAACATATTTTAACTTTTTTTTAAAAGAAAATAACAGAAAATAAAATGCTTATCAATCAGAAAAAAAGCATTAAATGAAAATAAAACAGGAAATTAAATAGACAACAGTCTCCTTGCATGAGCCCGGTTTTATAAAAAGCAGCCTGTCCTGAATCTGTCACATTTTCAGTCTGTTGGTATTGTGTCTGAACTTTCGGGGCTGCATGCACAGTAATGCAAAAAAAAAAAAAAATCGGACACCTTTAAAAATGTACAAAATCACAAATGTTTTCAAATTATAGAATTTTAAAGGCTTTTTTTCCAGGTTTTGTTGCACATTTTTGCTGTGGCTGTAAACTGCATTTGAAGACCTACAAGTGATTCTTGATGCACTATTTTGACACTATTATGTATATAGTGTTTTTTATTCTTTTGAATGCATCATATTCTATCTTTTGCTTGTATTGTACAGTGTTTTGGTGCAATGTTCTTGTTGTAAAAGTGCTAAGAGAAAATCGACTGGAATGGATTTTTTTTACCAAATGCACGGGTTGTCTGAAACCTTTTTTCCACCACTATACATGCTTAAGAGGTTTTAACATAATGTTGCACTTCATGGGAAGATAACCTAGGGAAGAATTAAATATCAAAATTACAGCACTATAATAAGTCAAATCTTTTCCTAATATGAGCAATGAAGGATTGCTTCTGAAAACAACAACGTACCCGTCAGAGTGGTGTTGGCGGAAACGCTGGGCTGAGTGGCAGAACCGTTGGCGAGCGAGACGACGTCGGCTATGACAGGATTCATCTTTGAGGAGTGGTGGGGCTGCGTTGGAGCTGCAGCAGGAGTGAAAACATGCGATCACACGTGACTTTCTTACATCCGATCTGGACTTCTACATGTTAAACCATCTTAGAGAAGCAGTTTTAAGAGAAAAGAAATTACCACATGGTGTTTGCGGAGCAGTGCCGGTGCTACTGCTGGTGTTTTGGCTCATCTCAAAATGAAGGGAACAATACTGCAGCAGGCAGGACATGTTGCAAAAGTGACGGACTGAACCCAAACACTGCAACTTCTCATTCATGTAGCCCTGCTTCTTACAGCTGTCACACCGACTCATCTACAGAGGGACAGATAAGATGATCACAACAAAGCCGCAGTTTGTTCAGCCTAACACCCAGAAGAAGGGGCGCTTCATCCTCTTACCCCGTAGTAGAGCACTGTGTACTGGGACATGCAGTGAGGTTTGCAGAACTCCTCAATCTTGCCTCCATAGTGGCTGCACAGCATCCGCGGAGCTAAGCCAGAGCAGTAGGTGCAGGAAAGCCAGCTGTGGTCCTTGTTACGCGACGTCATGTCATGGATGAAGAGCGTCTTGCAGTCTGAAGGTGTTGCACAACATTAGTACAATAGTTGCATCATTTATTACTATTTACTGACCATAAAAACTCCAAGCCTGATTTTTTTTAATGTAAAAATACATGAGAAGCTCAACCCTTTTAATCGCACTCAATATCGAGACAAGGGGGTGAGAAAGTTGAATTGAAAATTGAATAATGGGGTTTTTTATTTCACAATTTTAATCTTTTAAAAAGATGCAAAAATAGTTTATTTCATTTGTATTATTATTTATATTTATATTTTTTACTTGCCAGGCATTATGGTAGTAGAATGTTGGTCTGCCCACTATGTTGTTTTTTCTTAGTTGAAATAGATTTTTTGTAAAATATTTTATTTTTCTCCACAAAAATTTACAAAACAAAGGATCATGAGAATTGCAATTTAAATAATATTGGCACTCAGAAAATCGTAAAGAGATTGAATTGGGAGGAAAGCATATCGTCCCAGCCCTAATAGAGACATTTCTTTCAGGAAACAGAAACCATTTACATATTTAGGCCTTATTTTCAGTTATTTTTTTTTTCAACCACTTACCAACAATCATCACAAAACAGACTTCAAAAGCGCAAACAAAAAACATTTTCTTGGTGGCAGATTTGACAGGAAGTGACACCATAAATTTTCTGATCAAAACAGATGTTTCATGCGAATATATTGGTGATGGCGATCTATTTTTTATGAAATACAAACATATGGTAGATAATGGTGTTGCCAGGGATCATTCATTTTGGATTTACCATATAAACTACATGTTGTGGCTGCACTGCAAACCTGAAAAGGATATAAATGACTGGAAAAGAACTTATCTAAAGTAAGCTATCCATCGCGTTTAGCCCAAACTACTGTTCCTGAGAAAGATTTGACAATGTTAGTGACATTAAACTAAACTTTGGACCAGAACCTGACAGATATGGAATATTTGGGGCCGATACGGATATTAGGAGACTTATAAAGCCGATATCCAGTGTAACTGAGTTCATTTTGTCCGCTCTTAGTTTAAAAAGGTAGTTATTTCTTTTTAATCTAACAAAATGTTGGAAATTACTTTTACATTAATATCCAATGTATTGGCCATATAACATTTGAAATGTGGCTCCAAATCAACATTTACAAAGATGGACTGTTAGATCGATTTTAATGTGTTATTTTAGGACAACAACTAAGAGGACCTGCATTAAAAGTGCTTTATTTTTAAATTCAGACTACCATCATATCAGCAATATCAGCATAAATATTGGTCCGATATATCAGCCAGACGATAAGTCGATTGGGCCTTACTCCAGACTAATTTTTAAATTTGCGTTCATCAAAAAAAAAAGTATGTACACCCATTTTTCAGATGGGTGCTCTCAGTTTAAGCATTGAGCATATTTTAATAATATAAACACCGTGATCCACCACAGCCAGCAAGATACAGTGTAACGTCATACCTTCATTTTATACTACAGAAGGAAGTAGCCTTATCAGCCTGCATCTTTTAACACTGATGCACCAAACTGTGAGAAGGGTGGAAGTTCAAACAGTGAACTCACTTTCGCTGCAGAAGATAACGTCCTGCTGGTCATAGCTGATGGTTTCATGGTGCACCTTCTCTTGCTTACAGTACTCGCATACTGCAAGAATGTTTTTCTGCTTTTTATATTGTTCAGAGCACATCTTAGAGCAGAACATAGAAATACGGCCCTGCAAAGAAAAAAACAAATAAATCAGCATCAAGACACATGCAGGAGAGATGATGTTGTTCTGAAAGGCGACCCGTGTTTCTTACCTGGTGACTGAATAGCAGCGGCTTAGTGATGAACTGTTTGGTGCACTGATGGCAGATCAGCTTGGGCGTCTCACTGGGCCCAGCGTCTGCTGGTTTCAGGGGCTGATCCGGGGGCGATCTGGCCTGGGTTTGTCCCGGGACAGCTGGGGACGACATGGCTGAGTGGGAAGGCACTAGTGGGGGCACTGAGGTATGGCTGGGATGATGCCCTTGGTACGGGACTGACGATGGGTAATCCTGAGGAACGGGAGGGACTGAGCTGGCTCCTGCAGAGGGCCCCGGCTTTGGAGCGTCTCTGCCTGAGGGGTCCCTGAGAGAGGAGTTTCCATTGGTCAGCTCTGGCTGAGGAGGGGGATCTGACTTCTGCAACACAAAAATGGGAAAAAATAAAATTACAAAAAAATATCTAAAGAAACCGATGCAAATACCGAACGCTACAAATGCTTTACCCTGTAAGTACAGACGCAAGCGTAGGAGCAAAAGTTTCGTATGGTGCCGTCAACCATTGCAAGATGATACTGGGGAACAGCGGTAACTTTGCACAGGGAGCACGGGAATGGAGCACCTATAAAATCAGACACAGTACGAGTAAATAAGACTGTTTGATGCCAGCTAATAAAGCGTTTGTGTGTCTATGTGTTGTACCAGTGAGGTTATGCTGAGGAGGCCGAGTCTGTTCCACACAAGCAGATGAACAGTAAAGCTGAACTTTCCCCTTTTGGTCTCGCTCCATGATGGTACTCGATACTAACGATATCTTGTGACAGTTGGCACAATCAGTCGTTTTTCTGCAGGTCTGTGAAAAAAAAACGAAAAACAGTTGCAGCCTGTTACATATGAAACTTTAAACGTCATAATACCTTATAAAAATAATAATGATAAATGTCTCGTACCAGTTTGTATGTAGCGACGCAGGTGGGACTACAGAAGTTAAGCTGAGACCTGTCGATTGTGAGCGTCTGACAGGAACCTGAGTTGCTATTACAGTACAGACCGCAGCCTTCGCAGCAGTTCATAGCTAGCTGACGTAGCTTGCGCCAGGTTACAAAACAAGCGTCGCTACAGAGTCTGTGCAAGCGGCCCTGGTGGTTGACCTCGTGTTCAATTTGCTGTAAAAATCACAAAAAACAAAAAAGACACAAGAGAAGAGTCACACTCATGTACTGCATGTACAACAGATCGTACAGCTATGACTAAAATATGTAGGAAGTTCAAGGAAGATGGGAAACATGAGACACTTTGTGTGTTTCTCCAGCATTTTCAGAAACAAAATTGACAAAGTTGGGCTTTGCCACTTTATTATCATACTGGAATAAAAAAAAACAACTCATTTTTTGTGATGAATGGAGTTGGCAATACCTTTTAGGGCACAACCTTGAAGATAACATATGTTGTGGTTTGCAGATGGGGCAAAATTTGGATTTTAAAATAGCAGCTGTAGTAACTTTGTTTCTGGACATCTGATGCTAAATTTTCTGAATGTAAATCTTAAGAACTGTCGGAAACCTAATAAAGGAGGATCAAGTAGGTTTTGATGGATTCACTGCCATTAATAAGCTCTTTGGTGCTTTTGCCCAGATATCTTTGCATCTCTTGCAAAGATTTAGTCAAATTCAGATTTTTAATGTGACATGAGAAATAATTTTGTTAAAGTATCAATGCGTTAATTTCTCAAATGAATCTCTTTACAATAATTACGTTTAACAGCCCCAATTAAAATCCCAAATCTATTTGAAACATGCAAGATATTTTTTTTTATTTATTTACTACTCATACCCCCTGAAATCATCTATGAACCCCTAGTTTGAAAAAAGTTGAGCTAAATATGGGACATAAACGATATTTAGATCGTTAAAAAAAGGACATGATTTTTTCACTTTTGGGAAGCTGTCATTGATTATACTGGGTTAATGTGAAGGACAAAAGGAAACAGCATCATTACCAAACTAAAAACCCATCTGTTTTAAATCAGCATATAATGTATAGCTTATCTCCTTGTGTTCCCTCTGTTCTTAACCTGTTGTTTATTTTGGCATTTTGTTTTCTATTTCAGAATTTCCATTGTACCTATGGTTTTTGTTTTTCTTGTTTGTTCTGTAAAGTGTCCTTGGGTTTCCTGAAAGGCGCTACCAAATAAAATGTATTATTATTATTATTACCTCTACAGTCAACACACAAGTGGACACTTTCTGATTCCATAGATTTTAGATTATGTAACTATTTTTAGGACGGTATATCTGTTCAGTAAAAAGTGCAAACACACAACTCAATGACATGGCCAGGAGGGGTTGCCTCCTTTTTTTAAGGAGGGGTTGTAAAGTTAGTGGGTCATGTTTGGACTCACTATTTCATATTGATATATTGAGTGATATGCAGTTCCTGTTTAGCCGAGTCATTTAAAAATTGATCTCGACTTTGTCTCTCACCTTGCTTGTGGTTTTGCAGACGCTACAAAACGGTCTATCAGGCTGACGCTCCACCGGTTTCTCCGGCGGTTTCCTTTCCACTCGTTTATCGGGAACCTTATCAACTTGTTTCCTCTTGTGTCTGTAGACAGACAGACAGAACTGGCCACAAAAGTGCATGATGGTGTTGTCATCCCCAGGGATTGTGACCATATCGCGGGGCTGAATGATTTCCCTGCAAACACAGAAACACAAATAGTAGATGACACAAAATGTAAAGATGTGCTTCAACAAACATGCAACACATGAGTATCAACGCTATATTTATGTGGGATGAGTGTTCAGTTAGAGGAAACTTGGAAAATGTTTATTTTTGTGAAATCTTTATCTTACAGCTGCAAGTTAAATCAAATTCTGCATTACATGAAAAAATGAAACACAGATACCACAGAAGCATAACTTCATAGCTTAGCTTAGCTGTCACATGATGTTTAAATGCACAAGGAAGACGTCAGGAATTACAGCTGAAGGGGGGGTTTGTGAAACTGTGTACACTGAGTTTTTGATCAGGCGCCGTGTCACATGAAAAATAATTTGCCACATTTGCTGCTTTACTAATTGCAATGTTTTGAACTGCAAACCCAATTTAGATCCATGGATCCTATATTTCCTTGTATGTGGGAAAATCCTTTGCCATCGGTCTCATTATGAAGGAAAAAAGCCATCAGTGGTAAACTGTTTAACAACTGAAAGGTGACTATGTACAAATATATGCATGTGACTACAGATATAGACGAAAAGATCACCTGCTGCACTGGAAACAGGCTCGGTTCTTGTTGGCTGCAGGAAGGTGGCCCGTCAGGCAGACCGTGGAGCAGAAAAGCTGAGTTGACCCTTTTCTTTGGAAAGCAGTTTGGCCTTTCAGCAGAACCTGTAACCAGATAAAAACACAAACATTTTTTAAGAAGTGAAGTCTCCAATATTTACAATTAATACTAGCAAAATAATATGTAAAGGATTATGTGGTTCTTCGTGTTGAAACTGAGTTAATAATATTCGACATGATGATTAAATTGACCTGTGTGTTTCAACAGTACCTTGGAGCAGCCACTGCAGCGAACACTACCAGGAACAGGGGGTGGTGGTGGTGGTGGTGGTCGCTGTGGTATGGCTGTCAGAGCAGGCATTGAAGGTGCGACTGGAGCTGGAGGTCTGACTGGGAGGGAAGCCATGGCCTGCAGGACAGCTCCTCTGCCAGGGATGAAAATGGCGGTCGGAGTTGGAGCTGGAACCGCCGGGGGCACTTCAGGGGATAAAAGGAGACAAAAACATGTCATCTGAGTTTCTGCATCATGTCAATGAAGTTCATTTATTCTCCGCTCCCTGCTAAAGACCACACTGCTATTTTTGGAGTATGCTTAAGTATTTCTTACTTCAATGACTAGTACAGATTATTGTGCTAAAATGTTATTTGGCTCAGTAAGAAATAAGTGTTAAAGTGTTAAATTTTATAAGAAAAATATTAATAAGAAATAGACATTAATAAGACATTAATAAGAAAAATACATAACGTTTTTGCACATTATATTAAATAAATACACAGAACATAGTGATTTAGAGCATTTCTTAATTCTAAAAAATTCTAAATCTAGTTTTTTGAGATAAAATGCTTTTAGGAGTAGACTACAAAAGGCGTTTCATCTGTAATACAAAGCAACTAAAACATTGTACATGGGCATTTCTTCCCTACTGTGGTGTCATTTAGTAAGTATTTTAAATGTTTCATCCGTAGAAAAGTTACAAAAAAAGCTTATAGAGCATTGAAAGTCTAAAAAATTCAAAATTTTTCATGGGGTTGGTATTTTTCAGAAACAAGAGGAAGCAATGCCCCGACCTATCTAACCTACACTATAGTAAACTAAGCAAAAAAATGTGCAAAAACAAATGAGAAACAATGCTAAGCCTGCTGAAGAACTGGTAAAAACTGATCAAATAACTCACGGGAAGGGGATGTAAAGGTGTTCCCTCCTCCTACAGAGTAGACAGAGCTGATCCTTAGCTCTTCCTGTAAGAAAAAGAAACAAGACACTGAACAGTTAAAAAGTACATCTTTTCTCATCTTTCCGAAAAGAATCTTTTATGCAAACTTCTTAGGAGATAAAACATCATTATGCTCCAGCTGAGCTGTGTGAGGCGTTTCCTCTCTCCATACTCACCTCCTGTTGCTCCAGCTCCTCTTTAATCTGGCTGATGGAGCTCTGAGGAAGCAAAGCAGCATCGTAGCCTTCATCAATAGGCTCGTCTTTAATATTGACGGCAGGAGGCGTTCGGGGATTACTGTCCTCCACTGGAGCCGTCTCTGACGCCTTAAAAATAAAAAAGACTAAATAAATACCTGGTAAAGACAAAAAGCTGCTAATTCACCGCCTGTTTTAGCCCTTACCTCTCCTTGCTGGCTGTCTTCAGTCTCCTCTGCCTGGTTCAGGACTCCAGTATCTGATGTCAGGAAAAAGAAAAAGGAAAGGTTACAACAGGAGGATCCTAGTTTTAATTTTTACTCCACTCTGCCATTACTACCAGAAGAGATGGGAAAAGGGAGCACAACAATGCAAATGTCACTAGCAGAACTGGGTGACAAATATATCTGGCAGGAGTACCCTGATTTCTTTCATTTTGGGGGATCAGCGATTGGCCGATCAATACACGTGAAACTGGTCTTATCACAACCTCGCAAAAACACAAAATATTGTTAACTTTTTTTTAGTAAGAGGCTCAAAACAAGTCAGAAATTCAACCTGTTGAGCTTTTTTTGTGTTTACAATATTAAAATTGGTCTAAAGGAAGTTACATTTCTGTTATGTGGACAGCAATGCTCAAAGCTTTTCATTTATATTTTTAGAAAACTAGCTTGTGCAGGTAAAAACTTTGCATTGTAAAATGGGTATTGTTTGTTTTTCAATAAAACAAAATGGGTACATTGAAGATGAAAGCTGTCAAGTCAGTATTAAAGAAAAATCGGTATCAGCAGGTCTGATTTTTTTAAAGATCGGCGATCGGCCAGAAAACTTTAATCAATGCATCCTTATCATCTGGTCGAGTCCATCGATGGTTGATTTTAAGTGTTTCTCATTTTAAAAGGCAGTCTCTGTGGTAAATAATGAACCTGTGCAACACAACGCAGAGCGTACATAGCAGATGAAAAACATTGCTTTGCTTGTTCTGTCTCGTTTGTCCTTGGTTCAAACGTTACATCATCCATTTGATTTGACTGGAACTGAACTTATAGTTTAAGAAAGTAAAGTGACAACAGAGAGCGCCATGTTTAGTGCATGAGTCGGCAGCCCTGCAGCTTTGTAACCGTTCTCACCTTTGTGTTTTTATGCAAAAGACCACAAAGCAGGCGTTAGATCAAATCAAGCAGAGGAATGTGCTGCAGGTTTGGTGATGTCGAAGGAGTCTGGTTGGCACTAAATGTTTTGAAAAACTGCACCTAGGTCCTATTAATCACTGGCTTTCACTGCATTTGCAGGTAACAACATGCAACATTGAGGGTCTTCCCTATGTTAATTGTGCGTTATGTAAATCATTGTGAAAAGGAATAATAAGTCCATGCAAATGTTTGTTTTTAAGCGTGAACAGGCACTTTCCAAACAGAATCGCTTGTAGGCTTAAGTGAGGCATCTATGAAAATTCAATGCCAAGTTTAGATATTTTCAAACGACTTTATCAAAAATTAAATTGCAAATTACTACAGAGTCTTGTTTCTGGTAAAAAGGTTTTACTGGACGTCAGAGTTTCTCTCTCACACCGTCAACTAAACAAGCTCAAGGCTTTCGGCTGCTGATGAACAAAGCCACAGATGCACACTGCTCCTGCAGATACTACACATTACAGATTCCTGGAGTTCCCACGTCCACAGTCCGATAGAGGACAAGCTCAGGAAGACTAGTCTAACACTTTGTCTTCGGTATAGCTACCCCTAAA
This sequence comes from Craterocephalus amniculus, assembly GCA_036024015.1. Lineage (NCBI taxonomy): Eukaryota > Metazoa > Chordata > Actinopteri > Atheriniformes > Atherinidae > Craterocephalus > Craterocephalus amniculus. Next base: position 19,505 of record JAVQJG010177871.1, read on the forward strand.
TACTCAATAAAATATGTCTAATAAAGACTTCGTAACAATAATATCATATCCAGCCAAAACTAGTCACATAAAAATGTCAATTAGGGCTGCATAATATTGGAAAATGCTGCCATTACCTTTTTTGTGAATGTTACAAGTTTGTCTGTATTTAAATTATTCTTTTATTGCTTTTGTGTGTTTTGTTGGATCCTGACAACATGTTTCCTTCTGTCATGTGCAAACATGAATTTTGTTTTACGACAATTGAAATTGATGAGAACAAGTTGAATCTATTTGCCTCCTACATTGCACAACCTGCTGTGTGGCTACTGGACACACGCACATTGCAATGCTTAAGCGATATCTTCTGCAGCTCTAATGTCATTATGAAATCATTTTTCTCACTTTTTAGGACTTAATTAGACCATTTAGCGAGTGACATACATGAAATATAAACGCATTAGATTGTTTATCTGACAGATAACAGATCAATCTTGTTCATGTTAATATTAAAAATAATCCATAAGTAGTTTTACCTCTGCTGTCTTCAGGTGTGTTGTCCTGTGAAGAGTGGGAAGTATTGGCAGACCCTCCACTCCCTTCCCCATCTTGGTCCTCCTCCTCTTCTTCAGGCTTGTGAGCAAAGGGATTGCCTCTCGTTGCTTTGTTCTCCTGTCCCAGTTTGCTTATTTTGGCATTGGCCTTACCCACATCGACATCCTCCAGCGAGCCCATCGGCAGGGCAAAGTGCCAGTCCTCATCGTCCTCTTCCTGTCCATACGAAGGAAGACCATCCAGTGCATCATCGAACGCCGCCCCTCCACTTCCTCCACCACCTCCTTGACTGGCTCCCATATTAAACCCGGAGTGTTGCTTAGAGGATGAAGAAGTGAGGGGAGGAACGCTTGACTCTCCCACACTTTCATCCATCTTTTCCTCTTGCTTGCTACAGCTGCTGTCTTCTTCTACGGGTTGGTTTTCCCTTTGTCCTGAAGTTTCATCCAATCCCTTTGCCTCATTCCCACCGCCGCTCTTGGAGGAGCCAACGGAGCCCCTGGAGGAATCGGCAAAGTCCCCCAGCCCCATCACTTCATCGAATACTCTAGACATGTGCTCCTCGTGCTGCCGAGAAGAGAGTAGTTTGATAAAAAATGCATCAATAACAAATTTCAGGGCATCTTCAAATGTCTACATTTAAAAAAGAACCATTTTGATTGAACAACTTTAACGGTTAAAATGCATCCCCCAACAAAAAAAATATTTGCTTATAATTCTTTACTCTGACTCAAAAAAGCCCATGAAGAGATGTGAACCTCTGAAAAAACAGGGAATGCACAAAACAAATTTAAGATGCATGAGATCATTCTTAAGCATGTCAGACTGCACTAATGCACTAATTCTGCTGGGGAATCGATGCATCAATCCCAACCCACAGTAACTCATATTTATTTCTTTTATATCAAATGCAGCATTTCTAACATGGAGGTGATGACTGTGATGAGTACAAAAAAAAAAGAACAAGAAAAACTAACGGCACAAAGACAAAACAGGTAGAAAGTGGGTGTGGGTTGATTTATTCACCAAATACAAATGACAATCAGATCTTCAGGTTCAGGTTCGGACTCATCTCTCACTACCCACAAGACTGCTTCCCAACCAGTAGAAAGAGGGGCCAAGCTGCTGGGTTCCTACTGGAAGACAGGTACTTTCCTAATCATTCACTAATAATAATCATTTTCCTAATAGTAAATGGAAATTCACTTCTAGCTGAAGAATAGACTTAATTGATCCCACAGTAAAAGCAAAGGGACTGCACGAAAAAAGAGAAAAAGACATAGGGCATAGACAATATTTAGACAACTTTCTGAACAATTATCTAAATGATCTATTATAAATAAACTACTTACAAAAGTTGAACAGCATAAGTTCTGAGTAAAAAATAAATCATATGCACTGTGCTTGCATATGAAAGAGAGAAAACCTACGTCTAAGCAATGACACTGTCTGAACAAACTGCATAGGTATGTGGACATGAAAGGGAGCGGTTGTGTCGTCAGATTGTTGTAGGTAGGAAAGGATGTAAAAGTTTGTGCTGAAGGTCTCCACAACATGGTGCATCAAGTGGATGGAGCTGAACATGACGGACGTCAACATGGGCAACATCCATATTTCCCTTACTGTTGAATAATATCCAGTGGACAATCCAGGACAGGGCTGCCTTTTCCTCAGCACACTTTGACATGAAAAACTACAGAAGTCGAAGTATAAGCTTATGTATTTTTTCAGGATTATGCAGCTTTGAAGCAAGTATGTTCTTATTTTCATTATAATGTATGGTTAATTTCTGTGATACTGTTCTGCTTCTATTTCCATCGATTTAACATACAAACTGTTTCTTGTGTCAGAAGTGGGGTTTTTATGCACTAAATGGCTTGTAATTCACACGTTACCCATGTTTGTTACAGTCTACACCCTTTTGTATGCAGTGTGTTCATATTTAATATACTTTTACTTGACATAAAACTGAAGTGTCATTACTGAGGAGAGAATTGCTAACAAATCAAATACAAAAGGACTATTTGCTGTCAATATTTTAGTGTAGTTTTTCATAGCTGCGGGCCTCGTGTTCTCCAAGTAGATGTGTGGACGAGGGGTCCCACATAACTCTATTTAAATACATTATATACACATTTTTGTTCATTCAAACCCGTTAAAAACACGCAAAGTCCAAACATTTTTAAAGGAACAGGGCAGAAGGACTTTACGAGTAATAAAACATAACTGTGATTGTAAATTTTCAAAAAATAAGCTATTTTTGTATTGTTCACAGCAGCCTTTAGCTGTGAAAAGGCTTTGTGAAACCAATACTAAAGTGCAACATGAAGTTGTATTTCTAGGTTGATAACGACCCGTAACGTTCCTATTAAGGAAAACAATACATTGTACGTGTTTTTAAATCACTGACAATAAGGCCATTTAAAATAAAACAGCGTGCATCAGTACTGAGTAGCACGCAGCAAGCTACAAGGTTGCATGCTAACGAGCTAGCTAGTGTTAGCATAAATGAGCACATCTCGACCGGAAGCTGGAAACTGAATACTTTCATACGTAACTGTGGCAACCAACATTTTCACTTGCGTCCAGCTGTTGCTACAGTTGAAATCTGGTACATTTCTTACCTTTAGACGTTTAAGTCTAAATTCCTCCGAGTCCGCCATGTTTTAATTATGCTGCAGACGCCGCGCTTCAAACGCCCACCTCCCCGGAGGGTTATGGGTCATGAATACCAGAAACTAGATCAACAACAACGATGCTGTACTTGATTTACAAGTTAGCTAGCAAACGGTAAACTGTGATATTATAAGCACTGTATAGACTCCGTTCACTCACAGATGCATAATAGAAAACTTTTTTTGGAAAAAATAAGAGGGGACGTATTTTAATGGAGAACAGACGGGTACGCGTTACCGTATATTTTTTATTAGGTTCTCCCTGTCTTACTAGTGACACTGTAGGTATGTAATTTGAAAACCATAGTTTAGTTACCTGTTTCGGTGAGAAGATAACTGTGTTGTGAAGCAAATTAGCAGATATAGATATGTAAGGTTCCTTGTATTCCTCCTCCTCAAATGGCCTCACTTTCTCGTGGATTTTGCGGAGAAATATTGGCTGCCTCGACGCTTCTTACATCTGGTCAGTACGGTAATGTGTCATGCTGCATTCAGAGTACATGAAAAAAAGTCTGATAACTCTAAATCATCTGGGCGTCTCATGTAGTCATTGGGCAAAATTGCAGGCCTGCCTTCATGTTATTGTGTGCTTCTCTTCCAGGTAATAACATAAAACACGAAAAAATAAGTATAACAAACATTACCATGCTTAATAGTGAGAACCCTTATATTTTTTTCTTTTTGGACAAACGGAATTCCTGAGTTCCAGTTGTCATCGAATGCAACATAAAAATCTATTGCATTTATTTGTTTTTTACAATTTCATCACCTTCTGATACTTAAAAATCATCCCTTTATACATTACAAAATGAACATACGACATTACAAAAATTAATGCATTCTTTAAAAAAACAAAATGTATTTGTCTTTGTGGTTCTCAAGAGGACAACAGAAAATATACTACATATATAACTTATATAATAATGTGTCCGAAGTATTAAAGCTTCCGTCCAATAGAGGGTGCCCCTGTCCAATCAAACGCCTCCACCGTTAACCTATATTTGTGCAAAATTTTCTAAATGCTTTGAAATATTTAATTTTGCAGTCTGTGTGAATATGTGTGAAATATTTGATCTTCCGTCCAGCAGAGGGCGCTCCAAACAAATGCTTCTACCGTAAACTCGTCTGTATTTACGCAAAATATAATTTCTAAAACCTTTGGAATGTTTACATTTATCAAATCAACAATTTGCTTGCAATTGAATATATATTTTAAGTATATTATGAACATATGTTGGGCATAACTAGTTATACAGTTCAATTTTTTTCTCTCAAACTTTAGCAATCAATCTGAATTTAGGTTCCAATTAAGGTTAAACGTTCAAAGTTCTCAGGATTTGTTCTTTTATGTTAAATACCATGTATAATATTTTGTATTAAATTTTTGTATTAAAGTTAAAGTTTTTATTAAAGTTTTTTTTAATGTTTGTATTGTTTTGTTGTTTTATATGTTTTGTACCATGTGTAGTGTGTTGTTGAGATGGACCCTCCTGTGTGTCTTGAATAAATTATTACTTACTTACTTACTGTATTATAAATAGCCACAACCACTTTGCGTTTTCTCCCGGTTAATTCCGATTTTTTAAAATCTCTACATATGAAACGTGTTGCTGTAAATTATTTTGCGTGTTTATTATGTTCATTGTAGTACCAGGCTGGGTTGTTATGTATAGAAATATAAAAACTAGAACAGAATCATTAGAGTAAATCAATAGAAGCCCTTTCTGTCTAGATTTACTTCTATGTTTGACAATCCAAATCTTTCACTGGGGGTCAAACCGACAGGCAGCAATCAACGGCCTCAGGAAGCAGTTCAGAGGAGGAGTCCAGTCAACATTTGTTGACGTTTCTTGCACCGTATTCACCTTCTGGCTCTTCAATTCTCTGTCAGGCGGATCTGCGGACATTTTTCTGGGCGTAGGCTGAAGCTTCTTCCTCGGCGGATGAATGGCAGTGACCGCGATGAGAGCGGTGGCAGCGGGGGGGCCGGCGTCTTTGTCCCGCTTCAGGGGAGCGCTGGTCGCGGGCGTGCTGGGAGACTGCGTCGGCGGAGAGTTCGAGGGCGCGGAGGAAGTCCCGATGGAGAGCGTCCTGCAGCACCTCAGCAGCCTGGACGATGAAACCAAAGGAGCTGGTGAGTCAATGGGTGGGATTAGACGGAGAATAAACATTGATTAGTTGATAGAGGTAGAAAGATGTTTATTAAAATGACACCTTGGAGCAGTCTGCCATGAAACTGGCGGTTTTTGAGCATACTTCTTATATATCGATTTTATTTTCCTATGATTCAAAAGATTGATATGTGCCAGTTGGTAGTAAAATTGATATTTAACCATCTGTTATCGTTATAAAAGGTATTCTATCTATTTGATCGATATTGAGAAATAAAACTTTGGATCGAAGCATGGAAGATTTTATATGGCTTGGACCAATTGTACTTTCATTTAAAAAAAATCTATAATTATTGAAAATAATGCCACAAAAGGTTTCGCCCCTCGTGATTTAACTTGGAGAGGTGAACTTAATAAAAACAAAAAAAGTTTGGAATGGATTTGCTATTAATTAGTTTCTTGTTTTGTTTATACCTATATTTTGAATTCATACTTGATTCCCTTGCAAGAAACTAAGATTCTTCTTACTAAGAAACTTCCCTGCACTGTCCAGCATCCATGTATTTATGACAATCACACAGGTTGAATTTTTGATAATAGCTGTTGATAGATATACAGTACTGAATCGATTTCAAGTCACTTAATTGTTTCGGATTGTATCATTTAAAATGAACTAGTATCTTTCATGAATCGCATCGTAACCACAAACCGTGATTTGAATCGAGTCGTCGTTAAAATGAATCGTTACACCCCTACTTCTTATAGATTGATTTGGCTTGCAATGTTTGCAACATAAACTTAAAAATGAAATCTCCAATTAATCAAAATATTTATTTAATTCAAGAAAATATAAAAATTTTAAGATTATTTGAAATAAAATGTGATGAATTATAATTTCTTTTCAGGTATCCTTGAATACAGTGATGACACAGCAATGGCACGATGTGTGGTCCAATCTCTGCTAACCAGGACTGGATTTGATGAGCAGGACATGGCTCGCAGGTAGACAAATGCATATTCCTGACTTTTCTTTTTCTTTTTCATCAAGATCCTTTTTAGATGTTATCATAAATGCAACCACTTGCATCTCACGCTTCTAGGTTTGCAAAGGAGTACAGCGCCTCCCCGGGCCGTGGTTATGGCTCTGGAGTGGTCCAGGTGTTGAAGAAGCTCTCTTCACCCCAGCTAAGTGATGTTTATCAGCCAGCCAGAGATCAGTTTAACGGACGGGGTTCCTTTGGAAATGGAGGCGCAATGAGAGCCGCTCCCTTCGCCTTGGCTTTTCCTGATCTACTTGATGTGAAAAGGGTGAGGAGCAGGCATGAAGACATCCAACGTCCATATTATATTTCTGCAGCTTTTTCATGTTTGATGACGACTTGAAACATCTAACTCAACTTTAAAGTAATTTGTTTCTGTTTATTTGCAGTTTGCTCGCCTGGGTGCCATGTTGACCCACTCCTGCTCTCTGGGTTATAATGGAGCAGTGCTGCAGGCGTTGGCGGTCCATCTTTCCCTGCAGGGCGCTCTGGACTTGCCTCAGCAGTTCATAAGTCGGCTTATCACAGAGATGGAAGAAGTGGAAGGCGACGAGGCGGCGCTCAATGATGCCAGAATGTAAGTTGTGCAATAAGTGAAGCGTTTTTTTTCTTTTTTTTTCTTTTCATGTTAAGTGTGGCGTGTCTTTCCAGCCTCAAAGAAGCAGAGAAGCCGTTTTGTGAGCGTCTTCACAGAGTTAAAGATCTGATGGACAGGACCAAAGTCAGCATTGAGGAAGTAATCTCTGAACTCGGTCAGTATCTGTTCGAATGAGGATTTTCTTCATCCTTCCCAGCCTGTTTGTGTACTTTATTTTCTGCAATTAAATTTGAATAAACCATACCATCAGAGGGTTTTTCCTTTGCAAGCTCATAGGAGGCAACAATAATAATGCAACACATGTGCTTTTATCTTCCAAACATGAAGTCACAGATGTTGCATCATCATTTTCCACATGCAAGAACATTATGCATCTTAAATATTGATAAACTATAATTAAAGCTGATTGTAAAGATTTTTCCCATTGTCAGAAATCTGATTATGGCATCATATCTACTTTTCTTCTTTCATGCTTTGAATTTTACACATATACCGAGGGGCTAAACTAGGACTACTCAGTTCAGTCTAATGAGGCCCACAGCTCTGTAACACACCGGAGTTTTTGCATTAATTTAAGTGAGGTGTGTTGGAGCAGGGATACACTGAAAACCTCCAGGCTCAAAGGGCCGACTGGAGCTCCTGGTTTACAGGTAAAACTCAGAAAAATTAGTATATCCTAATAAAGTGCATGCATTTCTGTAACTTAAACTTCAAAGATTAAATGTACATCTAAAGACAAATAATATTCATATTTTGCTTATTAGGATTTGCAGCTTCAGAAAACCTCATTTAAAAAATGTGAACATTGCTTGAAATAAAAAAAAAAGTCTATTTTGAATACAAAAATGTCAGTAAATGAAAGTAAAATCCTGCATCTGTACTTAGTACATAAAATGCATTTGTTTCACCTTTTATGTTGAATTGCTTGAATAAAACAACTTTTCCTACATATTCTTATTTTCCGATTAGTACCTGTAAACTCTTTTTGGACTCATTCAGCTGTAGTTTTTCCTATCATGCAGCATTTTCCATTTTTTCCCAGGTAATGGCATCGCAGCGCTCCACTCAGTCCCCACCGCCATCTTCTGCGTTCTCCACTGCCTGCAGCCCCGCGATTACCTCCCAGAGCGCTACGGCGGCCTGGAGAGGACAATAGCGTACAGCCTGGCCCTGGGTGGCGACACAGACACCATAGCCTGCATGGCCGGGGCCATCGCAGGGGCCCACTACGGCATCGAAGCCATTCCTCAGGCTTGGATACGGTGTTGCGAGGGAGCAGAGGATGCTGATGTGAACGCGAAGCGGCTTCACATGCTGTACCATCAATCATTACAGGGGGGTAGGAGCGAGACGGAGGAGAAATCTGAAAACAAGTCCAACGGTACAGAGAAGAAGAGTGGAGGAGACTGATGCCTCAGCCGGATGTCTTTTTCTTTTTTTCTACTAAAGGACTTTGATGTTTTCAGCCTCAGAATGGTTGGAAAAATTTAAATTGGACTCGGCTGATGTTAAAAGTTTCTTTTCCAAACTGACCCCATGTCGTTTGTAAAGTGGCTGAACATGAAAGCTGAACGAACAAAAAAGTTGCGTTTTGATTCTGATAAGCTGACCCTTACAGATCAGACAATAGTATATATATATTCTTGTTCTTCTCTCTGTTTTTGTTTGTTTAGTGTTGAACAATCTTTTCTCTTGCAAAAAGTTGCACTATAAATTACTCCTAAAATTTCCTCTTTTATGCTTTCAGTGGTTATTAAACGTTTTTCCAACACAGAATTGTGTGTTTGTCTTTTATTTTCTTTATGTAAGACCTTTTCACCATATTTACTGATCTTCTTGTCAAAAAGGTGAACTTCAGAAAGAAAGACGTACTGCAAAATAATGGCATTTCCTTTGAGCTTCTGTCATAAAAAAATACAATTTATTCTTTCAGTTCTAAAGCTTTATGGATCAAGGCAACATAAATTAAAAGTGGTTCTTCCATTTCTTAAAAATGAGTAAATACAGCCTCAAATGAACAGAAGGGATGTTACAACATGCCACCAATAATGCAATGCAAACTAAGCCAAAAAGCAGAAGCAGTGCATAAATGGTGCAGTAACTTATGAAAAGACACATAATTGCAACAACTTAAAGTATAACTTTTGCTACTGACTGGGTGCAAACCAAGTCACGTTAGCATTAATTTAAAAAGCAAATTTAATGCATGAGGCAACACTTTGTGCTTTAAACATTTGAAAGACACTGATAAAAGTGCAGGAGCAGAAAATAAATACGATCTAAAAAAAACATTCATACATTACACTGTATTCAGAAAAGTAATACATGCTCTCACTGGAGTTGCAGAATCTTCTAATTGCAACAGATTAGCCAATTATCAGACCATCACATATGTTGTTTGTGTGTTTTCACATAATCTGGCTACTATGTTTAAAACTAGACATAATTCCTGAAAAATTATGCTCAAATATGTCCATAAGCAGTTCCCTGGATTCACCTCCTCAATAAACCAGATACTAATGATTTAAACTAATGTCACTGGCAGGGTGGTATCGTTATCGCTGTGCTGGAAAAACAAAATCCGCCTCAAATGTTGAGGGACCAGAAGTGGATTGTTGAAACAATAAATAGAGCAGAGAATGTCACATTGTTAGAATGGTGCAAAACCAACAATCCCAGTTAGGGGGAATATCTGCACAATCTGAAATCCAAACCAACAAAGATAAAACTTTTAACTCTGCAAGAATGAATGCAGCTCTGCAAACCTACTGGGAGATCAATAAGCTGATGTTAGCAATCTGATCAGCTGCTAACATGTAATCAGGCTGAAATAACATAAAAAAACATGGAAATATGATTTCTTTTAAAAGCATTTTTTGTCTCTGGACTTCTTGTTTGCTTCAACTTCTTGTTTGATCCAAATGAAGCAACTGGTGAGATTTACAAAAAAGACTAAGTTTGTCCTCTGCAAGAGAATTAAAAGTTTGTCTTTGTGGTTTTCATTCAATAGAGTAATGATGTATATTTACATAACAGATCATTAAATTATAATTAATTTAAAACAAATGAAAAATCTTTCTATCTACATCCAAAAATAATTAAATGTAAGTATTTTTATAGATATTCTCTTAATTTAATTAGAATAAAAAGACTTTTAAAAACACTGGTGCAAAAAGAAAAGACCTATTGGAGAATAATTCATACACAGTTCATCTTAACAAAGAAATGATAGTTTTAGAAGCTTATTTTTCGGACAAACGATGCCTCCCGACACCACTTAGAAACCAGTGTGTCACAGGTTTTTCTCTGCTGGGGCGACCTCTAAGAACAGCTGCAGGAACACCGTCACCTTGGTCAGCAGTCCCGGGCAAAGCTTGAAATGAATGAATGGTACGTAGATTATAGCCCCACTTAAAATAAACAAAGTCACGTAAAGATATTCAATCTGGGGATCGTCTATGATGGGTGCCAGTACAAGGAAAATGGCCACTAAGAGGACCAGTATGGGGATGATTATGGGAACCTGTGAAAAGAGGAGACAACATTCATATCGAGGATCTAATGCAGTGTTAAAGATGTGTAAAAAAATGAGGGAAATGGGGAAATGGTGTGTAAGACTGACGCTGTATGTTCTGGGGAGGTCTGGCTTCTTGATTTTGAGGTAGATGAGTCCAGATAGAGTGATGCCGTAGAAAAACCAGGCCGTGAAACTGCCAACAGCAGGGAAGAGACATTTAGACAATCACCTAAAGACCAACTTACATTAAAGAAAAAGTATTAACTCACTGCCAAAGTAAAGAAATTTGCTGTCAGATGATTATTTCTTTTTTTTTTAAATGCTTATAAACAAAAACAATCTTACAAAAATGTAAAGCCTGTTTAGTTCTTTTTTAAATGGAGCCACATTTGTACAGAAAATATGTCTGTGGGTTCAGCAGCAGGGCTGAATATGTGGGTTGTGCTTATGAAAATTTTGCCTAACAGCCTATCTTAATCTTAGCTCTCTTAATCTTAATTATTAGTCTTATGAATAAGAACCAGCCGTTTAACAAACGGGGGCCTCATTTGCACAATATTTGTCTGTAGTACATTTAATCTTTGACATTAAGTTGCAGAAATGCAGCACTTTTTTTTTGGATTTTCTAATTTTCCGAGTACTACCTGTAATCTACAGACAACACATCAGCCGCACAGCAGAAATAATATTTATCAGCTTATTTAATATAAATTTATGTTAAAAATGAGAATCACATCAGAGATAAAAAAAGAATATAACAAGATGCTATTGCACAACAAACAAAATCCCCCAAATAGATACTGTAATATCCATGTGGCTGTAAGAGACACTATTTAAAATTCTGTTTTTATAGAAACGGGGACAGTGGTCACAGGTGCTGCAAATCAGGCACCAATCAGGCCCAACTGGCAGCACCTGGGTACCAAAAACTAAATAAGCAGTTTGAACTGAGCAGATTGGATTTGGCAAGTTTTGGTGCAACCCACATATTCAACACTGCTTCTCATCCCACTCATGCATTTTCCTTGCAAATATGGCTCCATTTAACCCTTTAAAGCCCAACCCAAGACAAAATGGGGAGAGAAATCCAAATTTTTAAATATGAAGTCTTGATTGGGCCCTGTGGGGATAAAATGAGCAAAATCTTTGCATATCTACCATTTATTACCATATTATACGTGTCATTATAGTGTCGTCTTTTGGTTCCTGGTGTCCAATATTGAGCAGACTATTGTAGATTATATACGTATCTTATTGTCTACAACAGGGTTTTGAGCAGTTTGTTCCAAAAAACCTGTGCAAACTGTCTCAGAAACAGTATGTATCAGATATGATACATTTGACTTTATAGGGTTAAAAGAAAAATAAACTTTTCACTGCATTAAGATTTATTGCAACAAAGAAATAATCCAACAACCATAGATATAATCTAAGTAGAAGTTGAAATGCAAATTTCACCTGAAGTAGTTGACAATGCTCTGAAAGTCTCCGGGGATCAGCACTATCAAGGACACCACGGTGGTGAAGATCAACGCTGGAGACGGCGTGAGCCGGTGGACGTGGGCCATGGACAAAATATCAGGCTGCAAAGCAAACACAAGCCTGAGTTAAAAACATTTGTATAACTTTATTCTAAGAAACTATATAAGCTTCGGTGAGGGAGAGCGGCGTTTACCAAGTGGCCTTCTCTGGCAGCAACAAAGCAAACACGACCCCCGCTGAAGAACGTCCCGTTTAAGGAACCGAAAGCAGACAAGGCTGCAGCCACCGACATGATCCATCCCCAGCTGCCCAACACCTTATTACTGTGGAAATAACATAATTAAGAACACTCTGATAACAATAAAAGAGGTTTGTTCATGATATTTAATCTAGACTGAGGAGGTAAACACATTGTAATATGGTCATTTCCATAAGTCAGGCCTATTTTTGTCAATTCTGAAGCAATTATTTTGATATTTATTCAATATTTTAAAGAGAGAAAAGCTCTCTTCCACCGAAATGTTACTTGAGGCTGTTTTGTTAGATTTTTCCACCAGTCTGAGAACAACTTGATGAAATCTTAACCCACATTCATGCTCATTATTTAAGTTGCAGTATGTCTTTTCACCCGTGTTACACCTTTTTCAAACTGATTTCAAACATTTCAAGGGGATTTATATAAGCAATTAATCCTATATATCTTTGTTGTAAAAGAAATTACTGTAGATGATCTTTTTCAAAAGTCCACCTTTAAGTTTGCAGACACCCAGGAGACATTTAGATAAATCGAAAACAGAGTGGAGGAAGCTGATTTTGGTCTCAATCAAACATGTGCAAAGTCACTGTGGGCAAATAATTCTATATTTACTCTGCTTGTTTAGACCATATTATTCCAAAAGACCCTAATTCAAATGATCATCATGGACAAATGGCTTTTTTCCAAACAATTTTAATGGAAATCTTCCTGGGTCTTTCGGTGGAAAAAAAGCCATCTGTGGGTTAGTTCTGGACAAAACATTTGAAATCTGCTAAACTTGTAAATTAAATTATTTGATATTATTAATTTTAAATCAATTTAAGATATTTCTAAAGCAACTGAAAACTTCATGAGACATTTTATCCTTACAGCTTTAAAGACGACTAAATATGGTGAACATAAATTATGTCGCCTCTACTTTTCTCCTGTTTATGGCAGAAGAAATGAAAAGATCTTCTCAGACTGAATCTTTTGTCAGGTGCGTCCTTACCCCCAGGTCACTGCTACAGCACTGGAGGACATGAGCTCTTTTGGTGTCATTACAGCCAGATAGCTCACATTCACCAGCAGATACAAGCCAGTCACCATAGAAATGGCAATGATCAGAGCTCTGGGAAGATTCACCTGTAAAAAGACAAAACGGAAAAAATAATACTTTATTAGAAGCTGTGAAACACTGCGCATAACTAAATGTTCCTTGTGCAAAAATAGTCATAAATGGCGTTATTGTGGTTTCTGGAGTCAGCATTTGTACAAATAAATAATAATAATGTTCTTTCAACAGTCATCTGTTAAACAGGCAGTACTTTATCATCCTTGTTTGTTTTAAATATATAAACTAAAATCATGCAAAGGTTTGGAGACTCAAAAGGTTTTAGCTTCTTTCGCTTTTCCTGGAAATTATTTCATGGTTTGACTTTTAAAGCCACTACTTCTCTAATCTCCTCAGGTATGTTTTTACTTTTTCTTTGTTTGTTTTCCGTTCCAGAGGCTCAACATTCAGTCAGAGCTCTAAAACTATGTAAAAGCTTCCACGAAAAAAACAAATGAGACAGACCTCTTTTGAATATTTACTTAAAATTCCCATGAAAATAAATAAAATTTACAAAGAGTTTAAAGCCTCTGCAGCAGTAGCAATGACAACAAAAAGTAGTTTTGTTAGCATGATTATGGGATTTTAGACCTGGAAATGGATCTTTAAGTATATTAACACTGGTACTGCTCAACTTTTCTTAACCTCTTAAAGTAAGACATGTCAAGGATTGCAGCAGCAACAAGCAAGAAGTCGGATCCCATATCCAGGACTCACAAGAGACAGGCAAATGTAGGAATTAAGATATTATAATAAAAAAAAAGACACAGCAAAAAAAGAGAACCAGAACTAAACCAAGGCAGGTGACTGGAGATTAAAACAAGACATCTCACACAATGAGGAAAGGACAAAGACAAATGAGGAGCTTAAACACTGAAGGAACAAATTATAAAGAAAAAGCAGGCGTGACAATCAATGACTGGATAGAATAGACTCTACAAAATAAAACAGGAAAGAAACAAGAGTAGGCCTACTCCAAATAAAGATGATCAGAAATAATAAAAAAGAGGCCTATGAGAAGAGGGTACTGAACTGCATAATTTCTAAAACTTTTAATTTTGTTCTGCTTTGTCCGTCGCAGATAATAAACTCACATATTGTATGATTTTGTAATGGTTCAGAGATCCAGCTGCATTATTCTGAAGATATATTCATCTTCATCCTGAAAAAGTTATATTTTTTTATTTTTCTTAGACAACTTGACATTTAAATGTGTTGTATGTGCAATCTTGTGACATATATAGCCACTAATATTTACATGTCAAGGAGAAATATTCAGATAGACCTAGCAGCTGCAGAGATTGCAGGTCTGAAATTTCTGAGCTTCAACCTAAAAAGCGTCCAGGGTTCAAAGGGTAAAGATGATGAAGGAATGGCTTGTGATCAGGTGATTTTCATTTTCTTAGAAAAATCAGCTATGCTGGAAAACTTGTGAAGCAACGTGTTTTGTTGATGTTTTACACCACTAAACTCACTGATGTGCTAACACAGTAAAGACATAAACCTTATCACAGCTCAGTTGATGATTACCGCAATAAAACCATACTTATATTTTCTTCTCATCAATCCTTTTGCAACTTATGTCACTTTGATCACAAGTTCTGTGCGACCAGATATCTCTGAAATTACCCTTATAAACCTATAAAGTGGTGAGATTAAACAAAAACAGTAAAACCTTCCACTTTTTTAATCTCTCCTGCTGGCGACTGCAAACATTAGTCTCACCTCTGGTTTTTTAAGCTCCTCAGTGACATAACACAAGTTGTACCAGCCACCATAAGCCCAGAGTCCTTGGTAAAAAGCCATCCCGAAACCACTTATAGATAACCTGGTCCCTTCAAAAGAATTCTCAACTTTCAAGGTGTCCGCAATCAAAGCATCGTTTTGGAAAATCTCCACAATCCCACCGACGGCGATGACTATCAAAGCTAAAACTTTGGCCACCAGGAAGACCACTTGGACCCTGAGAGCCAGGCGGACGTTCATGATGTTGACTGTGGAGACGATGAGGATGGCGACAGCCGCGGTGAATTTCACAGCCAGCTGAGGAGGCTGACAGCCGGAGTAAAACGGTGCCATGGCGTATTCTGCAATGCTGATGGCCATGGCTGCAGCGCTGAAAGGCTTCACCACCAGGATAGTAGTGACTGCTGCAAAGAAAGCAGGGCACGGGCCGTAGATCCGCAGCTGATAGATGAAATCTCCACCGGATTCAGGGATGACGGTCCCCAGCTCGGCGTAAGACAGGGCCGCAAGCATGGCTACAACTCCCGAGAGGGCCCAGATCACCAGGCTGGCCCCCGGGCTCACCACGTAGGAGATAAGGAACTGAGGTGACATGAATATACCAGAGCCGATCATGGTCCCAGAAGCCAGCGCTACACCTGTAATTAATCCAATTTCCCGCTTCATTCTCAGGGGTTCGTGTTGTTTGCCCGCCATGATGAGCAGATTTTACTGAGCAGAATCCAAAAGATCAAATAATTCCTCTGAAGCCTGAGCTGCCTTTATCACAGCCGACTGTAAATGAACGGAGGGCAGGAGAGAACCTGCTGTTAAAATTTATTTTACGTCCAGCTGTTGATTATAAACTCATATTGCGCAAGCTTTTATAGGGGCCTCCCCATTGGTTCTGACAGCAGTGGGAGTGCTGAGACTCACGATTTCAGCACCTTTACTGTCTACTCAACAGAAATTAATGAACCATTTCACAAGCTTACAGGTAAGCTGCTACTCGGAAATTTAGACTATCCTGAAAAAGTGCTGCTTTTCTGCAAGTGAGCTTGAAAGATTAAATGCACATTTAGACAGCCTGCAAATCAATATATTTCAGCTTTTATTTTATGAAATCTGCATGGTATCTTTTAACTTCTCTTGCTTTTAAATCTTTTTAATGATTTTGTGTTTAAATTATTTTATTGTATTGTAAAGGCAAGGCAAGGCAGGTTTATTTGTATAGCACATTTCATGTACATGACTATTCAAGGTTCATCAAACATTAGAAACATAACAGCAAGGTGCAGAAAGCAATTAAAGTAAAGCACTTTGAATGGTCTTGAACCTGAAAATGTGCTATACAAATAAACTTGCCTGGCCTATTTGTTTAGATTTTGCTGATCAGGATTTGCAGCTTCAGAAAAACTCAAATAAAAAACTCAGAAAATTAGAATATTGCTTGAAATCAATATAAAATGGATTCTAAATACAAAAAGTAAAACCTTGCATCTGTACTTGGTAAATGTATTGGTTCTACTTTTATATTGAGTTGCCTGAATAAAACTACTTTTCCAGCATATTCTAATTTTACGAATTGTACTTGTGTATTCTCCCACTTTGTTAAATAAGTTATAGTAAGGGGGTCCAAAAAAGTATTTTTTCATCAGAATCAAGATTTTTGCTCATCAAGATTCTGAATCGTTTTAAAATTTCTAAAATCGATTTTTTTTTTTGTAAGACTTCAAAAAGAAATAGAAGAAAATTATTTACGTGACTGCTTTGAAAGCTACTGATAAATTATGAAGACATGCAAAATTTTAAACCATTTTTGATTAAAAAAAATAATAATAATAATTTTTCTTTCAACTAATGAAGCAATTCCTCAGCGCAATTTCTGGCTTATAGAAGAACAGAGTTAATTAGCAAGTTTTGTTACCAAACCAGGATTTAATGTGAACTAAAATCAGTTTGAATCGAGATCAATCTATACTGTATCGAATCGTCCCCCCAAAAATCGAGATCGATTTGAATCGTGATTCGCGGTAAGATCCACATCCCTATAAGTCTGGCGGTCTTACTTCTGGTCGTTTCAGCTCCTCAGTTAAATAATTCAGAGTGTTCCAGCCATCAAACGACCACAAACCCTGATAGAAAGCGAGTCCAACGGAGCTGACGCCGGCGGTACTGCCTTCGAAGGAATCCTCAAAGTTCTCCGTGTTGCCCCTGAAAAGCATCACCACTCCTCCCAGAATGATCGCCGTCAGCGCCAGAACCTTCACCACCATGGACGTCACCTGGATGGCGGTGGCCAGGCGGACGCTCAGACAGTTAATGACGGCCAGCACCAAGATCCCTCCTGCAGCCACGAGTTTTACAACGAGCTGTGGAGCGGTGCAGCCGCTGTAGAAGGGCGCCACCACGTACTCGGCGAAGCTCAGAGCGATGCCCGTGCCGCTGGCGGGCCGCATGACAATCACAAAACTGAAAACAAACATGAATGAAACAACTCTCCCTGCACTCCTCAGCATGTAGACGTACTCCCCTCCAGACTCTGGGATGATGGTGCCCAGTTCGGCGTAGCAGAGGCCTCCCAGTAAGGCGATGAGCCCACAGCAGGCCCAGATGATGAGACTGGCCCCTGGGCTGCCGATTGTCTGCAGGACGAACTGGGGGGAAATGAAGATCCCAGATCCTATCATGGTCCCAGCAATGAAAGACACGGCTCCCATCAGCCCCACTTCCCTCCTCAGATTGAGCTTCTGTTCCATGACAGCAGAGCGACTGGTTCTGCTGCTTCCAGAGAGGAGATCACACTGGATACTGTACAGGCAGTCGTCAGATTAACTATGAACTAGTGACGGCAGATCACCTGTAAACGGACAGTAAACCAAGGTGTGGTGTGGTTTTGACTTTGATCAACAACTCCATGTAAAGTCTTTGTGTTTGGCTTGTTCTTACATCTGAAGGACTCAAGAAAACCAAGACCCGAATCCATCTGCAAAACTAAAGCAGACGATGTCTAAAACCCTCCAGTTTGCTCTGGGATTACAAGTCTGTTTTACAGCAACATTTTTTAACCCGTTCTTTGAATTATTAACAGAGCGAGGGCATACTGATCTGTTTTTATTGCTCACCTAAAGCAGTGACATAAGGAAAAGGTTGGCTGATATCTTTAAGCTGCAACATATATCTGCACATTGTCCTGCTGGTTTTACTGCCTCATTTCTGAGGAAAGTTCTTGAGCCTCCCCTCATTGCTTTACATTGTGCCAGAAAAATTAAATATAGGCAATAACCCTCTTAAAGGATCATTTCTGGTCATTTCTTCAGTTTTCGGGAATAATTCCTGAGCTTTAGTTTTCATGGATGTTTGCTGCCAAAAAATCTTTCATCCCTGGTGCAATAGCTGCTCTAAATAACAAAAACCAGCCTGCACAGTCTTTAATTATTTTATGTTTCATTAGTTTTTGTTCTATTACGTTGTGTTCTTATAGTTTATTTGGAAATTAAGTTAATTTGTTTTTATTTATTACACTTCTTCAGGCAATGTGTGTTAATGTATGAAGGTGTTTTTAAGATTGAGTGCCGTTTTATAAATTGTCTTCTAGCCGTGACAAAAGACAAATTCCTGTTTTTATGTGGAACAGACAATAAACTTATTCACTCATTAATTCATTCAAAAGCTTTGTTAAATGTGGCTGCCTGCATGAAATGATGCTGCACGCATCTCTGGGGTCTGTGCTGGACATCAAATTCAGAGTCTGTTAATCTATAAATATTTTGGACTTTTTTCTTCTCCTGTTGTCTGCAACAGGCCTCCTTTAGTTGCTGGTGCTATGCCACGTGGTAAATCATACAGTATCTTGTTAACTAGATTCATTTGTTGTACAATAACCAAGTTGTGTGTTTATGGTACTATTCTGCTGCCTTAAATTGCCCCAAATAAAGTTTTATTGCACCTTGAAAGTTTTGTTGTATATTTTACTTTTGTACTTTAAACAGGAATGTATTTCAGTACAGAAACTGCAGCATCGTTATGACTCGGCATAATTATCTTGCCTAATTAGCAGGACTTCACCATTTTCTAAAATGCGCCGCTAGGCAGCAGCAAACTTGGGTTGTAGCCGGTTTTTTTTTGAGACACTGGCTTCATTTTTGGATTGTCCAGGAGGATTTCTCATGCTGTTGTGATAGGGAAAGTGAGATCGCTAGTTAACAATATTGATGAGCTCCAGGTGCTAACCAGGTTATAAGTGATCTTTTGTTTCTGAGGTTGTCCTTTTTTCTTTAATTTTCTTATTTTGTGATTTTAATTTTGTTTATAATTGTTTTTATTGCTTTCTGCACCTTGCTGTAATGTTTCTAATGTTTGTATGTAAAGGACCTTGAATTGTCATGTACATGAAATGTGCTATACAAATAAACTTGCCTTGCCTTGAAGATCTCGCCTTCCAGCAGCCTGAAGAACAAGAGCACTGCAATATTGAATTTTTCTCTGGGACCAATGAAGTATTTTTTTATTTAATTTCATTACACCAGATTTTTTCTGTCTGCTAAGAGTAGTCATATTTTTACCTCCTAGTGCACTGTTTCCCAAACTTTTTGAGGAAGATTAATGTGGATTTATGCATTAATGTGTTAAAGAATTTACATTTATTTCTTCATTAACAATTTAATTTTGACAACTATATTAAATATCACAAATTTATTTGATAAATATAGGTTAAATATTTTTCAAAATTATCTGGCGACCCCTGGGAATGATCTTGCGACCCACATGAGGGTCCCGACCCACAGTTTGGGAACCATTGCCCTAGAGGACCCTCCTTTTCAACTGTTAGTTTTTGGGATAAGCTTCAATTTCCCTGAATTGGATTAAGCATTATATAAAATGAATAAATGAATGTTTTCAATAATTTAACACACATTATATCATGACTAATTAACCTAAATGCTTTATTCAAGGGGGGAGGCCCTCTTGAAGTCTCTGGTTGTTGGTTATGAGTCTACACAACACTACTGTAGTTTGGCGCCTTTTTCATGCTTGAAAAAGGTATCGTTTCCTCACAGCGGTGTCGAGCCATTTGTCTTTTCATGATGTTAGACTTAATCATCGTTTTAGATAGATATTGTGTTTAAATTATATCTAATCACCGTTTTTTATATGTTTAGAGAAGCAGTTCTTAGTTATTATTATGCTCCAAACAAGTGGAACATTAGATCATGATGTGCATTTTACTTTAGACTTAATCGCTGTTTTTGAGTGATTTTGTGTTCATCTTATTGTAATTCTTATGTTTTATTTAAAGCACTTTGAATTGTCTTGGACCTGAAAAGCGCTATATAAATAAACTTGCCTTTTATATATTTAGCTTGAATGATGTGTTACATAATTGTTCCAGTTGAAGAGACAGACACTAGCAGACAGTTTATTTTTATAAAAAGAGGAATGACTTGATGATTTTCTGTTGTGTATGTGTGTGTTGTGTATATGATGATAAATGTGTGACCTAATGACCTAATTGTTTTTTATCTCATTACATTTGTTTTTATGGTTTAAAGCACTTTGAGAGACTTCATGTATGAAAGGTGTTATAGAAATAAAGTTTGATTGAATGATCCCTCAGTCATTGTTAAGTGGCTTAGAATAATAAACATTCCTCTGAAATAGCCAAAAAAATGAGAAATGAACTGGACTGAAAATGAATGTAAAGAAATTAAGAATGGCTCAATATTTTATAATGTATGTAGAGAAAACTAGTGGAAAATCTGTTAATGTCAATTGGCAGCAATGAGGAATGAACTTTTCTACTTACCTCTGGTCGTTTCAGCTCCTCCGTCACATAATTCAGATTATTCCAGCCGTCGTACGACCACAGCCCCTGGTAGAAAGCAATTCCTATTGGATTGATGCCCACGTTTGTGTTGTCAAAGGCATCTTCAAAGCTTTCGGTATTGCCTCTGACAAGCATCACCACACCTCCTATTATGATGACGGCCAGGGCCACAACCTTGGCCACCATAAAAAACACCTGCACTGACATGGAGAAGCGAACATTGAGGGAGTTTATGACAGCCAGAACTATAATCGCAGCTGCAGCCACTAACTTCACCACCAGCACCGGAGGGGGACACTCGTCGTAGAAAGGAGCGACGACATACTGAGCGAAGCTCAGCGCGATGCCGGCAACACCAGCTGGTCTCACAAACAACACAGAGCTGAAGACCAGCATGAAGGCAACGACGGGGCCTGAAGTCCGGAGGATGTAGATGTACTCCCCGCCTGATTCCTTAATAACAGTGCCCAACTCTGCGTAGCAGAAAGACACCATTATGACCAGTAATCCGCTGCAGGCCCACACCATCAGGCTGGCTCCCGGGCTGCCGATGGTGGCGATAACCGTCTGCGGGGACATGAAGATCCCCGATCCGATCATCGTCCCTCCGATGAGGGACACGGCCCCCATCAGCCCCACTTGACGTTTCAAGCTGAGCTTCTGCGGTTTGTCATCAGTCATCGCGGCTCTTTCGCTCCGTCTGACACCTTCAGACGGGAAAACACTAACTGTGTGGCAAAAGTCACAGTTGCATCAACACGTGGAGTTAATAATTATGTGGGTGGATCAACCGACACACAAGCCTGTTTAGCTCTGCGGCTTAAGTTTGTTTTTAATAGGATCAGCTGCAGCTAGAGTCAAACATGCATCAGTGTTCGACTTCAACTAATGATTTATTCCCACTCTTAATTCTTCAAATTAAAAGTATGTATCCGTGTTAGCCCATTTATGCCAAACTAGTAGCTAATATGCCTGTATCAGTGTGCAAAATACGGGCCCTGTTGGACTGAATTAAATACCCCTGATCTCCAGGATCTTATCCCCCGTTTAAACAGACTTCTATAAGACAGGATTGCTCCATCTGAAGTAATTCAGGCTGCGTGTTTCAATCGAACCATGTCATAAAACCAAAATAAATGCAGCGCTTCAGGTCACAGGTACAGCCACATGGATAAACTGTAACCTGCGAACAGATAAGGGGATAATTTACGAGATAACAGATGAAAATGGTGAGATATTCTTATAAGAGTCTGTATTTTATGGTCTCTTATGTTTTAATGTTCCCATTACAATAAGCAATAAGCTTTTTTCCCCGGACGCGTACAATAAAAGTCGTAAATCTCATCATATTTCAGCTGAAAAACTAAATCTGTTTCATATATCTACAAAGCTTTTAGTCCAGGGGTCCCTCATGTGCCCCTCGGGCATCATCAGGAGGTTTTCTCCTCTCCGGTGATGAAGAGGTGAACGGCCTTCTTAGAGTGCAGCATCTGTGCAGCTCGCTGTGCTCCGGTGATGGCGGCCAGTTTGTGAGCATCGTAGCGGGAATAGAGGGCAGTGCAGGTCCAGCTGGCCTCCTCCCCCTGACCCCCGGCTGCCAGCATGTTGCACACCTCGCTATAGAAGTGTGGAAAGGAGGGCAGTCCGTAAAATATCAGGTTCTGGAACCCTTTGATGGTGTACCTGAAATAAATAAGACATCAGGGTTAAATTCTTCTTTTCTTAAAATAGTTAATCAGATTAATAATATCTGAAGCAGAAAAAGATTTATTGATGGATTATTAATTAATGAAACTAGTTAAACACAATTAATGAATCTAAATCCCTTTAACTTTCTTCATTTAGTCATGCAGTTTCTTAAAACAACATTAAAGTGAAAGTTGTGATCAACACAGGAAACATATTGGTCAGTGCGACCGATTTAAACAATACAGGTCAGGATGTGTAAAACAGAGCGATTATTAAATAATTAGGACCCTAAACTGATAAATGGTCTGAAATCAGACTAAATTATACTTCACTAATGAAAAGGAACAACTTTTTCCACATTGTTACACATCAACAATGGTTTATTCCCTGAATCTAAATAAACAAGTGAGAAATCAAATGTAACTCTGAACTCTGCATCACATTTATTATCATAACAATTGATAAGATAACTCAAATGTAATAAAGATGAGTTATTTTAAACTCTTAATAACTGATAGTAGGGATCATATTTCCTTTATTTCAAAGACGGCAAACAATAAACATGGCCCTGAAAATGCTGCATGGAGATCCCGCCCAGAGGATGCGGCTGAATGCTGGTGCAGACAATCTATGTGCACGATGATAAACGCCAGTCTTAGCTTGCAGCTACCAAAAAAACCAGAAAAATATCAGGGAAAAGCTTCTAACAAGCACTGTCACCAAAATAAAGCACAATTAAAGCCACAAAAATCACAAAAGATTCACAAAGTGTGTCTTTACTTTTTCGGTTCTGTGCTAAAAAAATCTTTTATTCCTGCTAAATATAGAAGGAAGGTCGACTTGTTACTTTTAAATGGCAAACGAAGGTCCAAGTTATTTATTTATTTAAAAGAAGAAAAGTGTTTTAGGCCATGTTTCTACAATATGCTGCCTTTGGCTTCACTTCCTTCTGGACCATCAGTGTTTCTAGGTGAATTTGTGAACTTGCCCTTATTTCTCCTCACACTGATTGGTCAATAGAAGTGTCAATTATAAAAAAAAAAACAATGGATTGACAACGGGGGCGGGGGGGGGGGGGGGGGGGGGGGGGGGGGGGGGGGGGGGGGGGGGGGGGGGGGGGGGG
>JAVQJG010177907.1:0-14046 GCA_036024015.1 Craterocephalus amniculus
ATCCGTCACTCGACGCAGACGACGGAGTAATACCACCGGAAACCGCGGGGTCAGTGTTGAGCATAGTGGAGCAGAAACAAACCAGGGAAGAAGAAGAAGATAAAAAGGAAGAGGAAAACTGTAGAAGAAGAAAGACGGTGAAAAAAACATTAGAAGTTGCACAAGCTTTAGAAATAAAGCTCTACAAGTGTTAAGGTAGTGTTGGTGGGTAGAAACAACTTAATAGCAGCGCGTTTGTGCCACCAATCGATGTTTTGAATCTAGCGTTGTATCGCGGAGTTCACAATAAACCCAGCACTGCCGCTTAGCGCAGGTTAGCCGTAGCAACAGAAACGACGCATGGAAGTATGAAGGCAGTGACACGGATGCCCCAAATTACGTCCCTCAGGGAGCATAAATGGGCCTTAAGTTTAGATCATTTGCACTGTTGACTTTCTTTTTTCAAACAACTGTGTGAGATAAAAGATAGTATAAAAACTTTTAAGGGGCCATATTGTGCTATTTTGACTTTTCAGATCTTCCTATAGGTTAATGGTGTTGAATCGTGATCAGACAAATGAGTGGCATCGATTTTTTATCACATAAATGCATGTTTGAGTGCCCCAGTGCATCCACATTCAGTTTCCATGGCACTACAAACAAAGTGTTTGTAATTAAAACAAATGCACATTTAAACGGTATCCACTTGACTCTCATTCAACTTCACATGTGACGGTGGGTAGGCTCCCACCTCTGAATGGAACCTTAAAATACCGGCACAGCGCACAAGGCAGCCTTCGTCACATCCTTTTTGGACCCATGCCATAAACACCTTAAGTTCATGACTAGGTTTAAGAAGCTGTGCACAAAAATGTTAGAGATCTGCTGTCCACACTCCATGCAGTCTCAGGTGTTGGTGCGCGCATTCATGACAAGCCCCGGCAAGGCCCTTAAAAAGGCCGAAACAGGTGGATGCAATGGTTTCATTCTACAGAGAGGACAATTTCACGGAGTACACGTCACATCTAAAGTCGCAAGAAGCACGTCCTATTTCTTTACAAGGACGTTGAATAAACATTGAAATTGCTCTTTCTTTCATTTTAATTAGCATTTTTTTAATGGTCAATATTGGACATTACAGCCTTGTTTGGAGACCAAAATGAACTAGTAGGCTGCAACAGTGTAGAATATTTTCCGCCCGCGGCATTGGCACTGCCCTTCGACAGTCCAAATTCCACAGTCCAAATCGACAGTCCAAATTCCATGTCGTATGGGACTGTAGATGGCAGAGAATCTACCAAACAGATACATTGTGCTGCATTCGTTGCTGAGTTCATTCTCATCTAGTCATGGCTCCTTCACGCTGGCATTGGAGCTAGCTAAACAATTCCCCTGTGGCTAACAATGTAAACTAACGCTCAATTCCCCCACCCACTTCCTCTGGTGTGCCTTCAAACCCCCCACACCCGCTATCAGCTTAATTTCTGGTGTTTTTATGTGACTGTGACAGCAAAAACAGCTATTTGTGCACGACCGACAGCTACTCTTGGCAGCTGACCAATGAGAAACAATCTCTTTTAGGGGGAGGCGAGGCTCAACACGGAAGAGCCTCATTGTACTCGTTTCTGTTAGAGGCTGATCTGAGGGGCCTACGGAGCAGAGTGATCTAAAATAAATAAACGCCTTTGTGAATGGATCAATTCCTGCCCTTGTTGGCTCATGCATTAAGATTAATTTGTCTGAACAGAGCATAATAGGCCTCCTTTAAAATGTGTTTGAAACAAAGCAGTCATGCTGCTGAGCAGAGTCAAGAACCAGAAACGGCAAAGGTAAAGCTGGTATAATTTTGTCAGCACTTTCTTGAATATGTAACACTCTCTCTAATGGAACAAGCTCCCAGTCTGGGTTAGGGTGGCAGGCACCCATCTTTGCTTGTGGCTAAGGCCAGAAAACCTTCATTATTCCTGAAGACCTCCCCCTGCCTCCTCCTGATGTCCTGGCAGACATGACGCTGGACACAAACACAGTGGAAAATGACACACTTTGCCGCAGGACAGAAAAAAATGAGAAAAGAAATTGTTAAAAAAAGTTGTTGGAAAATTTGGACACTCGCTTTCATTCTAGCTCAACCACAGATGTGAAAGGAAATCCATAACTCACCAGCAACTTTATTAACTGCTTGTTAACAGAAATATATAATTAGCCAATCACATGGTAACAACTCAATGCATTTAGACTTGAAGACATGATCAAGACAACTGGCTGACGTTCAATCTGAGCCTCGAGGAAGGATTGGGATTTAAGTAACTTTGAATGTGGCATGGGTTTTGTTGCCAGACAGGCTGGTCTAAGTATTCCAGAATGGGCAGACTGGGTAGAGCATGAAAATGAGTTCACTGTACTCCAATGGTCTCCACAGTCATCACAATCCAACAGAACACCTTTGGGGTGTGGTGGAACAGAAGATTCTCCTCATGGATGTGCTGCAACTGTGTGATGCTGTCATGTCAATATGGAGCAACATCTCAGGACTTCTATCTACCTCACTGACTCTATGCTACAAGGCAGGTTTGAAAACAAAAGAGAGTCCAACGTAATTCTGGCAAGACGCAATAAATGGCCATTGAGTGTATATTACATTCTAAAATGAGCAGATATATCAGCTATTGTAAATAAATTATAAATTCCAATGTGCTGGTATACAGAAACCATTACACAGTCGTCCCCCACAGTGAAACTCTAGCTCTGTGATTGTCCAATGAAGCTTTACATTGACCCTCAGCTGCTCCACCTACAGCATATTATGCTGAGTAAGTAATGTAGTTTATTGTTTTGGAAACCCCTTAGATCTTTTATTCTGGCCTTGGGTTCAGCAGAGCCAAATGATGATGGAAAGATAATGTATGTAACGTTTACTGTAAATGTGATCTCAGAAAACGTTGTTACTGTCTCGAGACGCATAAACTTTGCAGTCAGTCAATAAGCAGTTCACCTAATGGGCTGCCTGCTTCTCGTTGGCTGTGCGCTGTGAGGCGTCACCATCTGTCATCCAGCAGCATCGCTTCATGCATGCGCTTACCCCGGGGTCTCCTCCTATTGTAGAGACAGCTGTAGAGCTTGAACCGTGGAGGTCTTACTACCTGGATACCGGCTTGAAGCTGGGTGGGCATCAGCCGTAAGGAAACAAGAAACCGAACTCTTTTCCTTTTCTTACCGGACTTTGATTTCAGCATTTTACTCTATTTTGGAACCGTCCTCCAGATCAACAGTTATGGCGAGCCGAATTTTTATCATTCTGAATTTGTTGATGATACTTGAGTCCACCTGGGCTCACGTCGCGTCTGAGAGTCTTGATGGAGCCGTGCGTCAAGGCGCCGACCCTCCGCCGGCTGAGGACCGGCGCGCTTTTGCGCAAGGGAATGCGAACCGGGACGCCGTCTCCGTCAGTATGTTCAAAGTATACGAGAAGTACAGTAAAGAGCCGCAGAGTCAAAAGGAGGGAAACACCGTGAGAAGTTTTAAAGCTGTCCCGAGTGAGTGACCTCGCGCACATCTGATATGAGATTGAGTTATTTTTAAAGGAGGGTTTTGGAAAACTCTGAACTGTTTCATATAACCAATAGGCTATGAAAACAAGTTATTTCTTGAAGGTATAAGAAAATGCTTCAGACAGTGATTTTTTAAATATTTGCCTACCAATTGTCTCGTTTGTTTTTAAACTGTAGAGGTTTGTACTGTGTGCTATCAATTGATTTGATTTTGCTGCACTTTTAACCCAAAGACCGACTTTTCAAAACTAAAAAAAAAAACTTTAAAGCTTAAATGTAAATTAAATGCTTAAATTATTATTTTTTTATTTTATTTTTTAAAGTCGGATTCTTATTGTTTCGTCACCCTTAACATCCTAAGCTCAGGTGTTTTGTCAATCACGCTGCAGCCCCTGTTTCCCTTTGGGCCAAACGTCTTCACCTCCGTGCTCCGTCAGTGCTGTGATTTACTGAACTGGGGGACTTAAAGAGTCAAACCCTGTTACTTCCCCAGTAGCTGTAACAGGCTAGGTGTTAGACAAGAGCCTATTATCACAGCCAGACACCGGCTGCTCTGCAAAAAAAAGCCTCAGAGGAGCTCTTTCTCCCATAAGCACTTCCATATGGCTGCGACAGACCTACTGGACCGACCCGATGTTTGTATTTCAATCTGTGGTGGAAGTGCAGGAGACGAGTCTTGACTTCAAGAGTATTCCTATCTGGGATGAGGTTTTTAGTCATGCATGAGGCAGCCATTTAACCATGCAGCGCTTAATATTTTCCATGCTGCTGCTGTGGTTGGTCAGATGTGTTGAGTAACATAATGCAAGTAATGAATGAGGTGATAAAGGAGAACAGGTTGTCTGATAATCAGTTTCATTCTATTTTGTAAAGCATAAGCATCTTTTAATTTCTCTTTTCATTCCTTTTAGGACTCTCACAAGGGAAAGATGTGTTCCAGTTCAACCTGTCCTCCATCCAAAACTCCGAGATGATCCTGTCTGCCTCCTTTCACTTCCTCTACAAACGTCCTCGCCGTCACCACCAGAGAGAGTGGCATTTCCGAAAGCCACGCCACTCTTCCAGCAGCCTACAACATTCCCATTCTCCCTCCTTGCATCTCCTTTTCTATGGATCCTCTGCAAACAATGCTTTTGCAACTCCGCTTGGAAACGTAACCCTTACATCTTTCAAAAGAGGCTCTTGGCAAACACGGGATGTAACTGCGGTGGTGAAACAGCCCAGGGGTGTCAAGGAGATTTTGATAACGGTAGACTGTGATATTGTCTCTGAAGCAGCAAGTTTGCAGCAGAGAAGTGCCTGTGGCCAAGAGCACCTGTCCTCGACCAACCTGCCGTACATCTTGGTTTATGCTGACGACAGATCTATTGATGAACCAAACAGCGTGGCCATGTCTCTTCAGAGGTATGGACCATTCCCAGTCGGGGAGGACTTGTCCACTTCAGCTTCATCTTTAAGGATTAGGAGGGAGGTCAATCTCCAGATCCAAACCAACAGCATCCCCGAGGTCCATTTCAGCACCTTAAAAAATCATGAACTGTGGCAGAACACATATTTCCCAGATAAAGCCAAAGCTTCAGTCAAGGCTGGAAGAAAGCATGGCCAGGCGAGCAGCGAGGGCATTAACAAGCCCCAGGTGCTGAGCTTTGACGAGAGGACAATGAAGAAGGCGAGAAGGAGACAGTGGAGTGAGCCAAGGGTTTGCTCTAGGCGCTACCTCAGGGTGGATTTTGCAGATATCGGCTGGAGCGAGTGGGTGTTGGCACCAAAGTCTTTTGATGCCTACTACTGTGCTGGGACCTGTGGATTCCCCATACCCAAAGTAAGCCAAATAGACTTTATTTTTAGCTTCATGTCTTTTTCACTATCATCTGTTGGGTGGGGTAGAGGGAGCTGTAGACTGGCTATTCTATTTTTTTCAAATGTATTCTACAGAGAAGGTACATAGGATTACAGATGCTTTTGTAGTTGGTGTATTAATAACTGCCTTTCTTTGCATTTGTTACATTAAGGTGGCGCGTCCCTCCAATCATGCCACTATCCAGAGCATCGTCAAAGCTGTGGGAATTGTCCCCGGTATCCCTGAACCCTGCTGTGTTCCAGACAAGATGAGCCCTCTCAGCGTCCTATTCCTGGACCCAGACAGGAACATGGTGCTGAAGGTATACCCCGGCATGTCCGTGGACACGTGCGCCTGTCGGTAAGGTCACCTGGGCCATTCAACCTGTACCTGGGAACATGTTGGGAAACACCTGGGAAACTGTGATGATCAGAGACAGCAGCAAAGACTGTAATAAAGGCTCAGGAGGTGCAGGATGGCACATGTTAGAGGGAAGAGCAGTTGTGGTGGATGCCACAGGGACAACTAAAGAAGTATGAATAGGTTGTTTTTTGTTTTTTTTCTGGAATCTTGAATTTATTTGGTGTCTGACATGTCTGGACACTGCCTTAAGTTTCTCCTACTGTTCTAATAATTTACATAGATGAGTTTCATTACTTAGTCTGTTTTCAATGATTTTCTCCCCTCCTTCAAAGCACAATTGAGGAAGTGCCCTTAAAGAAACCTGTGTTTGCAATTCTCCCTGTTGATTACAGAGCCCCTGCAGGTAGATCACATTTCCTTTGACTGTTAAAAAGCTTTGTCAGTCTTTTTCTGTTCCTGTTTTACATTTGGAGCAATTTATAAAGTGATATTTCATATTCTTTCATGTCAGTACAGACTCAGACTCAAGTGGACCTCATTTTAAGATCACTTTGGACTCCTCAAAAAGAGCTTGCCCAGGAATGTTTTCAGACTTTTTAGCTGATCTGGGTTTAAACTGTTTTTCACCTCTGTCTCCTTAAGCATTTCTTTTCCAAACTGGGTGTTGGTCATAATGAAAAGCCTAGTCCTGAGGACTATTTCCAGAAACAGAGGCTGCAGTGTTTACTTTCCATCAAATTATCCACCCCTTGTCATGTAAATATTGTAATTTAATGCAAACCATGTGGTGGCATTTTATCATGCATGAGAGGTCTTATCCTCCTCATTCTAGTTTCAGTAGAAATCTGTTTATATCTTGTATATAAAGAGTGTACTTTATTGCTCAATGAGTGTTAAAGCATGTTTAACATTATGTGGGAAATGGTTAACAGCAGTGCGCTGCTGCCACCTGCTGGTGGTTTGGAGAAATTGAAGGCGTTAAGATAGTTGGTTATTCAGTATTTTCCTTAATGACTTGTACAGTTAGTAATATGTACAGTAATACTATTAGATTTCTATGGTAACTAAAAAGGGACATTTATGTATTTATCCGCTTATATATGGCTATAAAGTGTTCTTAAACTGTACTAGAATATGTGTTTTTAACAGATTGTATACTTGGTATGGGAAAAACTGAATTGTACATATATTAAAAGATAACGAAAGCAAAAAAATAAGTTTATGTTTGTCTGTTGGTGTATGGTTATAATCATGATTTGAAGTTCTTAAGATATATAAGTACAGTAGGGATTATCAGATACTGTATATAGCTCTAATTTCTGCATTAGCAGTTATTTAATCTTTCTAAATGCAATCTGGAAATTGTTTGCCTAGTAACTGATTAGATAATATTTACCCTTAATTCTAATGGGCATTGATACATTTTCCTGGGTCATAAGCTCAAGAAATCATAACAGCAATAGTTTAACTGGCTGCAAAGTATTTTAAATCTAATTTCATTTTAACATAGAGTACCTTTTTATGCGATTAATTAATAAAGGTTTTAACAAAAGGTTGTATGAAAAAATATGTAAATATGTATATTCAAGTAAAGTCTGATGAAATCCCAAAGTTTAGAGTTGTTAATCCCGACATCTGTTGGGATTGAGTGTTGCTTTGAATTGGTATTGTTAACTTGTAAGCACCCCAAACAGGGTTAAGAGTTCAACCAAGCTACACTAAGATTTGTTAGCCTTCTAATATATAAAGTTTATTACACATGCAAAAGTTTTCTAAATTTCTGGAGAGGTTGAGATTTGGGCTGCTTTGTATTGAGGTGGCTGGGTTTTATATTATGTTTGTCTGGAAATAGTCAGATCTGTTAGCATCTGTTAGCATCTACAGCCTACTGCAACAGGTCTATGCCCCGTAAGTGAATAGTGATGTGGTTGTGTATCAACATTAATGACACTTACTCAAAATTATATGACATTTAAAAAATATGACTGTTTTTTGATGAAGGGCATAACTTCATTCCAATGCTAGCTTAGTCTGGGGGAACAATTAGCTTGACACACCATCAGAAATCAACCTGGTTCTCCCTCTGAGAGCATCCAGACTAATTCACACTAAGCCTACTTATATATGCCAGTAAAATGAAGAAAAAAAAAACCTTTTGCAATTATTGTGCAATATTAAAAATGTATCTGTTTATATTTAGTAAGGAATATAGCCTCTTTGGTGTTACAGTATGTTTTACGTATTTGTTGCTTTAATTTTTGTTTGTTAGTTTGTTTTATTTTTGTTTAAATGTTATCTTATTTCCTATTGCTGTGGCTGTCAGAAAAAAATAGTAATCTTAATATACATAGTATCTGTGACAGTGCCAAACAGGAAGACAAAATGCATTGGTGACATTAGCTTGTTAGCTAATCATTGTAGCAAGTAAGCAGTATCCACAATGTGCTCATTCACAATGTTTTTTTTTTACCTCAAAGTAACTAACATAAACAAAAAAACTAAAATTAGGTTTTAATCCAGACACTGGAGACTGCAAAACCTGACAGACACAAAAACAGTCAAATGCTAACATAGTATAACACATTTTGGCTTCATTTATCTAAACCAGACAATCATGCACATGCAACTTCACTTGTGTTTCCTTTCTGTTAGTTTTCCTATATTTGTTGTGTTATTACCAGTGCATTCTGTACCCTGCTTTCATGACTGAATTGCTACATTGAGAGGAACACTGAAAAAGCATGAACGGGCCACAATGAAAGCATTTTTATGAAACCCAGCATGAATCAAATACTAAGTGGCTGTTTAAGTGAAAGAGAAATTCCAAGACTTTCCAGCATCTCCATATACGCTGATTTGTGGTCTAGCCACAAAAACTCTGACAGGAATTCAGTCTATCGATCAGGGCTTTGTTCCAATTGCCAGGGTGCAAAATGACCTCTGCTTTTTGATATTCAAGAGAGTCACATAAAAAACCTTATAAATACTCTTCCATCTTCAGAGCACTGCGTCGTTCAGCAGAATCTGGACGTTCTTTATTAACTACAGCTCCACATTCAATAGTCATTCTCCACAAGTTCACTTACAAACTATTCTACCCCGGATTGCACCCTCCTTCTGTGACTGGCTATTAGACTTTCTGACTGGCAGGCCTCAGCCTATTAGAATAGGAAACATGACTTTAGCAAGCATCATGACTATCATTGGCACACATCAAGGATGTTTCCTCAGTTTCATCCTCTTCACCTTGTTCAACCATGATTGTGTGGCCTCCTATAAGGACAGCATCATCCTAAAGTTCGCAGATAACACCGCTATGATAGGATAAATCATTGGCAGGCATGAGATGGCATACAGAAGGGGAGGCGGGTTACATTGGTGACATGGTGTGAGGACAACAACCTCATCCTCAGTATGGAGAAAAACCAAGCTTCAAATATCTAGTGGTCCAGATCAGCAATACCTCACAGCTGGAGAAGAAAGCTCATCAAAGGTTAAAGTTCAGGGGAGGTTTGGACCAAAATCCTCAACAATTTCTATAGTTGTGTGGTTCGACTCAGTTTTCCCCTTGTAATAATAGCATTTCTATGCTTCTGTTCTGGTTTTTTTCAATTTGTAAACTTATTCTTTTATATTATTTATGCATTCAATATGGACGGCAAAGCATAATTTTCATTATCCAGGAAAACATACAATAAACACTTTAAATCTTTGAATCTTAAATGCTGATCATTGTTCAAAGCATTGGCTACAGCAACATCCTCTCTGACTTCACAGCAGATGAAAATGATTTAGGTCACTGCAACATGTAACCCTATGAAACTCTTTGTGTCACCTGCTGCAAAGCACGTTGTGCTTTCAACAACAAATTATATCTTTTTATTTTTTATTTATCAGATGTTTTGCTAAGATGATGTAATTTCCGGCTTGTGTGGCTACTTAGTCTGAAGCTTGGAAAAGTGATCTCATAGAAATGTCTGCTTGTCAGGAACCATACATTTTCCAGTGCCTTCCTCATTATCACTCACAAGTGTTTACAGTGTCTTCATTAGCAGCTAGTTTTCTAATGATAACACAACTTTAAAAAAAAAACACTAACAGCAGCGATAAGCCTGGCCAAGCTACTATTTTGGATGACACAAGTCCCCATGTTTACTCTGGGAGCATGGGAGCAGACATCAGGACTGTGGTTCGAGCACTGCAGATCGCCATTTCCAAACCTTGCCACCGAAAAGTCTGTTTTCAACCGTTTGTGTTGTATACAAACTTTATTTCAAGATGAGGAGCTACAAAACCTTCCTTTTACTGTTTTGTTTGAGTTTGGTGGGTTTCATTGGCTTCTGCACCAGTAAACCTCTTGACAATGACATCCAGACTGAATACCTGGAGGAAATATACTCTCAGCTGTCAGAGGATCTTTTGGAGGAAGAGGACTCAGAGTCAAGAATGGAGGACCTGTTGGGGACCATGAAGGAGGGTTTTCTGAGGCAGCTCAACCTGTCAGATGTTCCACAGGAGCATAGCAAGATCTCTCCGCCTCAGTTCATGGTGGAGCTGTACAACAAGTACTCCTCGAATCAGTCGGCAGTCCCTCAGTCTGATGTCATACGAAGCTTCACTGTCCAAGGTAAAGGAAAATGTTATTGAAAAATCCCTGTAACGAATGTGATTTTTTTCCTGCCAGATTTGTAGCTCTGAGGCATAGGATACGTTTGTGAATTACCCTGCATTCAGTTTGCTTGTAGAATGAACAAGTAATCTTTAAACCAAGACAATCTCTACACCTCCTTTGCTGAAGCCTTCCATTAACCTTATTTAAAGTTTTCCACTCTATATTCACACCACTTAAAACTTAGAAATTAATCAGATCTTCTCTTGTTTCTCCAACAGATGTCACTCCATTTGTGACAAATGGCACTAAGTCAAAGTATAGACTCCAGTTCAACGTCAGCATCCCCAGCCACGAAAAGATCATCACTGCTCAATTGCAGCTCCTCTTCTTTCAGGATGCCAGGTCGAAGGTCACCTCCCCGAGTTTCAAAGCCACCATAGAAGTCGAGGAAGTTGACGAAAACTTCATCTCTCCAAATAAACTGCATGTTGGCAGAGAGGTGGCAGGCTTGCGGAGCACTTGGGCCACATTTGATGTGACCACACTATTTCAAAGAGGGATGAAGTCGTGCCAAGGAGCAGCTGTTTTTGATGTCGTGGTGGATGGGAAGGACTGCGGCGCCTCTGATAATAGAGAGGAGGTAGCCAGCTGTTTAAATGTGAGTATGTCTGTCGGAGATAATACTTCAGCTGCTTTAATAGTCTTCTCAGATGACTTTGGTAGCAGGAGGAGGGAGGCAAAGAAGGAGCTAAGAGACATGATCCTTCATGAGGAAGAACTCCTCCTGCACTCAGGGGCAGACTGGAACAGAGGAGATCAACTTCCAAATGAGATTCCTGACGCTCAGCACCCACGGAGAATGAAAAGAAGGGCAGAGAGGGAACACTGCCGGCGAACCTCGCTCAAAGTCAGGTTTAAAGACATAGGCTGGGACAGCTGGATTGTGGCACCTCTAGAATATGATGCCTTTGAATGTCGAGGTCTGTGTTACCACCCGCTGACAGATGAAACATCCCCATCAAAGCATGCACTCATCCAGACATTGATGAACTTGAGGGACCCCAAGAAAGCCAACATGGCGTGCTGCGTCCCCATAAAACTGGACCCTATCACAGTCATGTATCAAGAAAATGGACGGCTCACCATAAGATACCTTTATGAAGAGATGAAGGTGGCAGAGTGTGGTTGCAGGTAGTTGGATAGAGAGGTTAGAAGATTTTAATTAGTTATTGCAATGTTTTTATTTCTTTTAAATTCAATTCTTATATTTAGGTGGCAGACTATATAACAACTTCTAAGCTCTGTAAGACTCTAAAATAAGAAATGTAGTGAAGGTTCAAGAAGAAATATGGAAACCTACAAGACTTTAGTTTTTTTAATTAATGCACACCAACAAATTTCAAATCTGTGACAAAAATGTAATCAAAGCTTATGATGTGTGTATTTTGAGTACTATACACAATTAATTAATTATGTATAAAGTCTACAGCAGCTTAACAGTGACTGTTTTATCAAAAAAAGGTTAATAATGGAGACAAGAATACTGAAGAAAAGGTTCAAATTGGTCACCACTCAGTGGATTTTCTACCTAAAAGGAAGTAAAGATTTTTTAGCATTAGCTGTTGTAAATGCCAATTTATTCATCTTTCCACTGCTTACCTGAGACCAGGTCACAGAGGAAACAGTGTTATCACAGATCCCAAAACCCTCCTGCCCTGCAGTCCACTTCACACTGGACTACACTGGCGCTTCCTGCTGGTGGTGAGTGAAAATGACTTTAGACACATATTCCTAGGCTGAGCCAAATCCCCTTTTATTTCTCTGCTAATAAAAGATAACACATTTAGATTCTACATCAGAAATGTATGGTGGTTCTACCTCTCCATCTCTGCATGACAGAGAAAGAATAAAATTTAAGTTGCTTTGCTTAAGATACTTTTAGTTTTCATCGCATACTAATGCATTCTGTCAGCTTTGTAAATATTTGAAGTCAGTGACACAAGCTTATCAGAGCTGGTCTCTTAAGACCAGTGAGGGAAGAATATTGTGCAAACACCCGAACATCCTGTGAGTGTCAAACTAAAATTGCTCATGTTAAAATAGCACCGATATCAAGGCAAGGCAATTCCATTTTTAAGCCTGTCAACTATCCAAGAAAAAAGGACACATTTTGCTTTTGGCTTTATTAATCTCATCACTTAATGATTAACAATGTGACAATGGTTTAAACATAAGCTGCTTTTGTTTCATTTCTGTTTATGATATTGATTAGAACATACTGCCGATTGTCTGGAGGCCCCTGGCCCACAGCATCTGTTTGAAATTGACATGTAAGAAAGCAGGTGGGAAAGATATTAACAAACTTCTGTTGAACTAAAACTCTGCTTCTCCTGATAAAGAATCTGAAAAAAAGTTTGACTCCTGTGATAACTTCAAAAAATGTGCACAAAAACAGAAGAGGGTGCGTAACATCAGATAGATAGGACAAAATCTTTATTGTTATACCAACATACAGTATGCAGTAGTACAACAAGATTGGTCTATTAACCCAAATAAGGGTTAAAGAAAATTGCTGTGTCTGTACACAAAAAAAACATTTGTGCAGCAATGAAACAGAAAAATAAATATTGTGTTTTGCATATTGGACATAAGGTTGTTATAAGGTGGACCTAATAAAGTGATTAGTGCAATTAGTACATGTTGGTTTGGTGACTTGATAAAAGATGTGTCGCTGTGCATTGTTGGATACAGTACTTTTCAGTGCATAATTTATGGTACAGTACCAGTTAAAAGTATGGACATACCTATCTAACTTTGAATGAGAGTGTGTGTTTTACAAGCGTTTACCTGGTTGTACAAAAGAAAATATCACTAGTCACCTGGAAATTACTACAAAATGGTAAACTGTAAATAAAACACACTATACTGTAAAGTAAATTGTGAGTTTTTGACAGAAGTCATTAAAAACTAAAACAGAACAACAATATCCAGAGGATAGGTTCCAGCAAGCAAGCTATAATTGGCTGTTCACATCTTATGTATGCCTGTTAAACTACATTGTACATTAAGCGGCACAAAAGGGAGATGCAAAATGACTCAAACTTTTGATAACCTGAAATTGCCACAAAGATTCACAAGGTTCTTCAAATTAACCACAAAAACCCCAAATGCATTAAAAATGTCCTAAACTTACATTATGTGTCCCTATTTTAGCTTAGGAGTTTGCCTGTGTGTTGGAAAGCAGGGGCTTTTACCAATTCTGTGTCCAGCAGGAGACATTGAGTAATAATAAACACAGGGATTAGAAAAGCTCCAAAGGGGTACATTTGGAGTGAGTAAAACCCAAGGGGTGGTCGTTTTAACAGCTCGTTCACTCTTTACATTGATTTAATGGGGTATGTAATTCTTAAATAACCATAACTTGTTCAACTTTGTACCGATTTTTAAACCACTTCATTTATTATAAACGTCAGACATGAGGTTCAGATATCACATTGGCCCCTTATGAATAATAACAACAATGAACTCCGTTTCTTACTCTTAGCTTTAAAAAAGTAAATGTAAATATTTGGAATTTTACTACAACTGAACTGGTCCACCTGTATATTATAAAAAAATACCACCTCCAAGTACCAAAGTGAATGCACTATATTGTGTGGAAATGTGAAAGGAATAAGAAGTTAACTATTAGCTTAGCTTTTAAC
>JAVQJG010177930.1:0-43202 GCA_036024015.1 Craterocephalus amniculus
CCTGTTAGTTTACAAAGAACTGAATGGTTTTAGGGCCGAAACCCATTCAGAATTTTTTAGCTCACCATTAACCAGCCCTCAGGTCATCAGGGTCAGGTCTACTCTCAGTTCCCAGAGTCAGAACTAAACAAGGAGAGGCAGCGTTCAGTTTTTATGCTCCTCATGTGGAACAAACTCCCAGAATGCTGCGGGTCTGGTGAAATTCTCAGGTTTTAAATCAGGGTTAAAAACTTTTCTATTTGTTGTCTGTTATTAAAACTAATAATTGACTTTTTAATTCTTGTATTTTATCCCAACTTATTTGAGGCTTTCTTTTTTTCTTTGTCTGTTTTTATTCATTGATTTCATAAGTTGTAGGTTTTAAAAAAAACAAAACATCTAAATATTTCTTTTGCACTCCCCAGTAGCTTTTAATAAAATGTGCCAGATAGTACAATAACTAAAGGGTTACCAGTTCAAGGTAGCATACAGATGGTTGTTTTTGGTATGATTCTAAAAGTCTTCGGTGTAGTTTGGCTGCCTCGTTTCCCTAAGTCTGCCCCGGGGCAGCTGTAGCTACAAATGTAGATTTCACTCATCAGATGTGAATGGGGAGTGAATTAATTTATCGGATCATTGTAAAGCACTTTGATGGACTTGAAAATTGTCATATAAATCTAATTAATTATTATCATTGTTTTATTTATTCATTTAAAACAATTGCAATATGATTATGATGATAAATTGACATAATAAACTGCCATTTATCCTGGGAATGTAGCTGTTTTTTCTTCGACTGAAGATATTGGTAACAGACATTCCATTGCTGGGACATGACAAATAAATATGTGTTTTATTCAGTCTCCCTTCCACACAACTACACTTATACACAATGGGAAAGTAAAGACTTTCCCATAATTACAGCGTATAATCGTAGCTGTAGATTTAGTAAATACTTAATTTTGATAGCTGTAAATGTCATTTATCTATTAAACCATACTGTAGCAGCAAAGGATACTGCAACAAGAATGCGCCTGTCATATCAGCAAGGGTCCAATGAAAGGACTTTTTTTCAGCCTTTAAAGTTTTAGTTGAAAATTAAAACCTAAACCTAAAACCACAAAGGTGAATATAAGGAAGGACAAATCATAACGCCTTTTCATGCATGCATTTATTGAGTGTTGCTACATTTTCTTCTTTATAAAATATTTACAGCTATTATAATAGTGGCTGACACACATGTAAACCTCTCAATTTCATGTATATACAAATCTCACTCATTTATCATCCAAGCATTTTCCAGCAGATGTTACCATCACTGTTGAACAAGTAAACTCTTCAGGCTGTTTCATTTTAAAGTCCAGTAAAATGTTTTCAGTGGTCAGTGTTGAGAAATTTATGTCCATAAATTCCAGACCATATTACCTGACTTGCTTGTATCCATGTCACGACTGCCACTGAGAATTAGGAAGACATAAGGAATGAGGCTGTCCAGAAAGGTGTAATTATTGTCCTTAAGCAGCAGTTGAGACTTCTGTCTTGCTGGTGGACACTGAGGTCTCATCTTCAACCATTCCACCCATTCCAATTGTAGCCAACATGCAATTACGAAACTGGAAAAAAGTTCAAAAAAGAGAAGAGAAAAACATAAGTTTTGAGATCATACTCAAAAAATCAATCATTGATGTATAAAGTATAGATTAGGACTGGGGAAATATGTTAGTGTTTTGGGTGCTGATTCGATGTGAATTACATTTCTTTCAATTCTTCGATATTACAGTTTTTGGGATTTTCATTTTGCATTTTAAACATCAAACCACATGAAAAAGTAGAAGGATGATGATTTCTACAGGCTATGTCAGGAGCTATATTTCTACACAAAAAATGCACATCAAATCACATTTTAATGATATATACAATATATAATATATAATATGTAAATATAAAATCTGACCTGTTTGTTCATCAAAATGTAGATAACAGGATTGAACAATGCTGAGGCCTTTGAAAAGAAGGAAGGGATGGCCAAGGCTACAGCTGAGAAGGCAGCTCCTCTGTTGAAGAAGATCCACATGGCGAATGATGCATATGGGACCCATGCAACGAGGAAGCCGCATACCATCAAGATGCACATACGTGTGACTTCTTTCTCAGCTTTCTGAGTAGAAGCAGAGTCCTGCTGCTGGGCTGCAGCCTGCAAATGAGACCAACAACAGTTAATGTATTTGCTTTGTTACCAAATGATTTCTTATTTAATTATTAAACCAGATTAAACACTTACAGCTTTGACTGTCATCACAAGGCTTCCATATGTGAAGAAGATGGTAGTGACGGGGACACAGAAGCAGCAGCTGAACAGGTACATCAAGTATGTGTCGTTGTTGTAGCCTGGGGCCAGAGTATAATAGTCAGGTCCGCAGGAAACCTGAACTCCCTCAGGAATATACCTGTGAATGCAGAAATTATATTACCGACATTTATATATTTATCTTTCATGCAAGAGTTAAAGGAAAGTTAAGATGACATGATAGTGTCTTCATATTTAAACAGATTCACACATGCAAGTCAGTCCCCCCACAGCACATCCCCTCGTAAAACATATTGACACACCGATTGCAACAGCCTGTGGGCAAATGGTTTTACTGTGTCAAAGGACAAGCTGTTCAGCATCGGCAGCTTGTTATTGTTTTTTTAATGTCCCTGCAATATATCTCCTGAAATAATGGAAGAGGCCCATAGATGTTTCAGGAAAAGCAACTTATTTAATCTTCCAGTTGAAATAATGTTTTCCAGTGGTTTTGAAGAGAGCATCAGTCAATTTTAATTGGCCACAAAGGACCACATGTTATTTGTCCAGTTAGACTGCAGTACAGTCATCCAAACCCGACATAAGTTGTTTTGTGAGTCAAAAGTTAGATTATTGAGCACAGAAGGCTATGAAAATATTCTCGAAAGAAAAACATGGCAGAAAAGACAGGAAAATGTTTTCAAGGAATCATTCAGGAGATGCCTATTGAAAGTACCAATTATAGACATTGCTGTAAAAAATTAGCAATTTATAAACATTCAACTGTCTTCTACTAGTTTCTGTCTATAAAGTAATTTTCAATCTGCTTGATTAACTACAATGTTAATTGTAGTTAATCCAATTGTGATTGGATTAGCAAAAAAGTGTGTTTATAGCATGTGTTTTACAAATAGCCCACAAGCTAAAAGATGAGACTGACCACCCCCTATACAAATACATGTCCTAAGACTGACATTACTTGACCTGTAGGCCTTAACTATTAACTGACCTTGCTATTCTCCATCAGACACACGTAGTTTTGCACCCTGTCTGTCTGAACCCTTTGCAAAAGCGTTGATCAATATCTGTTAAAGGACCATTTCAAGCTCTCAATATTTGTTTCAGATTTCCACCACAACACCCAAGGTCCCACTCTGCTAGGCAATGAATTTATCACCTTGACCAGCCAACCAAAGGAGGAACAGCACAAGTGCTAGCCATCATCCAGGTGAAAGCACAGCCCACTGCAGAATGACTGGCAGTAAATTTGAAACTTCCCATGGGTTTGCAGACCACAATGTATCTCTCAACAGCTAAGACCACAAGAGACCAGAGAGACACTTGACCTGTTGAAAAAACACAAGAGCAGAAGTTATTATGAAAAACTACAGATCCCATTATCTCCTATCAAAAGATTAGCAAAAGACTTAGTCTGACATCTTTATATAACAGAAAAAAATTAGTAATAAAGTGAATTGAGAAAAAAAGTAAACTACTAATGAATTAGTTGAAAAATGTACCTCCCAATGTTGCAAAGAATCCTTCCATATTACAGCCCACATGTCCCAAAGGAAAATAGCCAAAAAAGGAACAATAAACACAAACTGTGTGTCCAAAAGTGACCATAATCAGTCCAGCCACGGCCAAGTTGACCAGGATGTAATTCAGAGGTTGCCGAAGCTTCTTGTTCTGAGCTGTGACCACCAGTGTCAGAGCATTGATGGGGAAGCCAGTGATGAAAAGAAAAAACATCCAGGCACCCAGTAATTTAAAAAACCAGGGTTCGGCCAAATAATACTGTGGGTATTCAAAAGGATTCCTCACAAGCCCCGTCCTGTTGTTCATGGGGATGTAGAAGTTCTTTCCTTCGGTGCCGTTCTCCATCCTCGCGAGCTAAGGTCTTGTTTAACAGAGAAGAGTAACACTAGAGTTCTTTCGATGCAGTAACCTCTGCTCATCAGCTTCTTCCATGTGGTTTTGGAGCCACGGTTATATACCCTCTAGGGTACGTTATAAGAAGATGAGCTAAGAGGATTTGGGAATTGAGCCCATAATCTCTTAGTATAATTAAGAGTTAATCAGTGATCCATCGCTTTTGTTGTTTGTAAAGAAATGTTTTTTAATTGAACGCATGAAAGTTTCATAGCCGCTGGAGACAAATTCTTAAGGCTTCCCATCATTTTTTTTTACTCTTCATTGCTCTTTCGGGTATACTTTCACTCAACAGATATGCATTAGTTTAAATTTGCCCTATCGAAACATGCAAATTCCATCTTATCTGTTCCTACATCCGTTTTAAATCTCCCTTTCTGAGACAAGTCGCCTTCACATAAATGGGACAAACTGCCAGGGGAGGTTATACCTTCACCAACTGTAGACTCAAATACATTTTCTAGACTGCTGTTTGCCAATGAAAAATATCTATTTTCTGCTGTCTTTTAACAAGACAATGATAATTCCACATACTTTAATTTCTATGTTTCTTGCATTTTATCAATCATATTGTAGTTTAAATTATTTTGTTGACATCTATTTCCTCTCTTGTTTTTAGTTTATTTCAATATGTGAAGTCCCAGAGGAACAGATACAAGAGTCATGGTGACGACAGCACTTTTTTTATGAGGAATTTCAGGCTTTTGTTCACATCATTCAGCTGAGAAACAAAAATAGCAAATGTGATGATAAGACCCAGTTTTGTAACATTTAATGGCCAAACTGGATTTTTGCCATGGCGGACAAATATTTAGTTTACAATTAATATATTATTTTTACTCTCCTATTTATATGTCCTTTAAACCTTGCTATAATGTTTTTTAATGTTTTAAATAAAGCACATGGGGTTGCCTTGTACATTAAATGTGTTGATCAAATAAACTGGAAACAAGAGCTTGAACCATGTCAAGTGAATGAAGTAAATGAACAAGTGCTTATTACTTTAACCCAGACCTAAACGTGCCCACAGGAAGAACAGTGTAATTCCCTGTGAACTGGCCTGGCCTGACTTGCCCAGTTGTAAAAAAATGTAATTAATTAATTAAAAAAAGACAAAAAAAAAAAACTGAAAAAAGAACAAAAACCTGTTAAGTTTAAGGTGGGCAAATGTTTGACACTTTAAGACTCGAAACTTTGCACAAGTAGCAACATCCAATCATTATCAATTGCAAATTGTTTGACTCGTTGATACAAATTGGCAAATTTAAGATGATGACAGGATGATCACTTGTTTCTCCAAGGCTTTTTAAATGTAACTGAAATCTTGAACCTGGTGCTTCTTGCTATCAAACCTTCCATTTATAAAGTAAATGTTGCTTTGGTTTATTGCAGGATTGTTATATTTCCCACTGGCTAAAACATAAAAGCTACTCTATATTTAATCTTGTATATAAAGGAGGTCCTATAGGATTTCCTTGGATGACTAAGATGAAAAATGTGTTCACTGTTACATGCTGCTGGCCTATGGTAGTCTATACACAAATACTGACCACAATTGTCCTTGTCCAACTCAGAAACAGCTACAGAATTAGGTCAATGAGGCAGTTATTCTTAGTCATGTTTAGTGATGCTTATAGGAAAAATAAGCAAGTCTCTACTCATTCTGATGGTTTCTGTGTGCTGACAGAAATCCAAATATAGAGCTTTTGAAATACTTAGGGCTTAAGTTGTTCAATTATCCCAATTGTATTTTGATAAATATAAAAAAGAAAAGCCTATGGTGACAACTACAATAAGTGACAATTCATTAACTGCTCCCCTGTTTATTAAAAACTAAGAGAAATATGCTCCAACAAAGAGAACACAAGTGAGCATCTACCAGTGTGATTAATGGACGTATTAAACCATGACCACCTGTTGCCTTCAGCAGATTTTCTGTTTATTAAACATTTGGTACAACTTGAACTTGGAGTGGTAAAACATCATAGGTGGGAGGTGACTTCAGTCGGTGAAAGTTGGGAGGCTCAGTTGCTTCTCGCTCCCGATTGCAGACAGATTACTCACAACATGTCTCTGATGCATCACCCCATGCGGCCACAGAGTGCTGTGGGAGTCAGAAATGGTTTGAAACAGGGCCGTAGCTACATTTTGAGGGCCCTAGGATTAAATTCATAATTATTATCTTTTTGTGAATTTATTTATCTATTTATTTCAATACGATAAGAGGCTTTTGGATTTCCAAATGACTCGTAACCCATTTAGCTGTCGGGGAGGAAAGTGGTAGGAACGGTTCCGAAGGTGGAGGGTAGCTACCCACCCTTGCCCCCTGCAGATTCATTTCCTACTGCCATATTTTTGACACCATTTTATGATGGTGTGCCTGTATTGGCAAACAACTCTGATTGAAGTGAGTGCCTAGAGTTTTAATGCTGCAGTACCACCTTTGTTTGATAGGGGCTACAGCACTGCTTAGAACAGGTAGCTAATGCTTTAAAAATACAAACAAGAATAAAGTACTCATGTACATCCCTTTGAAGTAATAATAATAATAATACATTTTATTTGGAAGCGCCTTTCATGACACCCAAGGACACTTTACAGTACAAAAAAAAAACACAGGTAAAATAGAAATTCTCAAACAGAAAACAATATAGACAAATTAAAATTTGTCAACAGGTTAAGAACAGAGGGGACATAAGGCTTGAGGGGGGGGCGATAAAAAGCAGCGATAACAGT
This sequence comes from Craterocephalus amniculus, assembly GCA_036024015.1. Classification (NCBI taxonomy): domain Eukaryota; kingdom Metazoa; phylum Chordata; class Actinopteri; order Atheriniformes; family Atherinidae; genus Craterocephalus; species Craterocephalus amniculus. The sequence continues at coordinate 6,935 of JAVQJG010177930.1, forward strand.
GGGAGTGGGTCCAGGCACCTGACAAGCCAGGTATTCCACCGTGGTGAGAGGAGGCAACGACACCGGGAGGACCTCAATGTTATCACGATGCAGCACCGCGAGGCCGCCACCGCGACCCGAGCCGCGAGGCCCGCAGGTGCAAACAAGGCCAGCAGGTGAGCCGCCACTCAGCTGGGAAAATCCACCGTGGTGTTGCCATGTCCCATCCAAAGAAAGAAAGCCAAGCCCGCGGTCCGTGAGGAGATCCCGGAGGAGATGACCTCTGTCTGTGAGGGAGCGGACGCCGAGGAGACCAAAGCCGACGGAGCGGGCGCCACTGGCGCAGCCGGACTAGCCAGTCGGGATAACACACTGGGGTCCACAGACCGACCGGTGCCCCCCGGTCGCCGACGAACGCAGGACCAGAAGAAGGATACTCCACCGGAACCACCGAAGGAGAACCCCCGCCACGATCCACGATGGACGTACTGCGGCTGAGGCCTTGGCTGGCCTCATGATAGAGAAAGCATAGAGGCGGTGGCCGAAGCAGGGTACCGAGCTGAGCAGTTAGGAGCTGGCGGGAGCTAGAAGGTACAATAGGAGCTAGCAGGTAGCAGGTAGCTAGCAGGTGGGAGACATTAGAAACGACGAGACAAAGCGACAAAAGCAAAAACCTAAAAGCGGTGGTAATCCGAAAACAAAAGACGAAAATGTGTACAAAAAGCCATTCAAAGACGAACAAAAAGTCACACGACAGTTCAAAAATACAAAAAGTTTTTAACAAAAGTAGTTACCTGTCGTGCAGTCATTACTGCACCTGAGGCCACTAAAGTAGTTACCTGTCGTGCAGTCATCACTGCACCTGAGGCCACTAAAGTAGTTACCTGTCATGCAGTCATCACTGCACCTGAGGCCACTGGATCCACTTGGAGATTAAAATGTGTTTACGTCTGGAAGACTTTTGCCCATCGATAAGTCTATCACAACTTGCTATGCCCAAACAGCTAGATGTCAGCCATTCTTATATACTGTAACAGTCTCTTTTTTGTGTCGGTTAAGTTGATTTTTCTTATTTTTAATATTTAAATTCCATCAGGGGATGTACCTGTTAACCAAACTGTTTTTTACCATTGGAGTATTATATGTGTTGGAGTATTGTATTTACTACAGTAAACTGGAATCTAAACGATTTGCTGACAAAATGATACAGTCATGTTGTTTTCCTCAACACAATACCAAATCACGTAGGGGTTCTGGTGTGGCTGTTGCATTGAGCCTTTTGATGAGGGTAGTGGAGAGAAAACCCCTGGACTGGTGTCTTTTATAGATATGTGAGAATTTTGGTCTATATACAATAATGAGCCTAGACCATGTGATTGTGGACATGAGGAGTTGTGTGACTGATAGCTTATGCGTGCGGTGTATGGGTTTCGTGGGCTACATGAGTGCATGACTCCCAGTGGACTTTTGGTGCCAGTCAGGTATCAGGTAACAGGTACCATTGTTAATGATAATATTGCGATATGAGAATCTTTCAATCTGACCAGTTAATGAGTTACTTCTACACTGAAGCTTGTGATGTGTCTCCTTCTTATTGCCACTAATGATGATAAGCTCATTATTCTTTGCCAAACCTTAATCACTTTGTCGTCCAGCTTCTGCACACTCAAGCTTGAGCTGTCCTTTTCAGGTGAACACTGAAACTGAATAGTCGGGCCAGTCAGAATAAAAACAAAAACATTCTGTATCTGATCGATACCCGTACTGTTTGGACGTGTTCCACTACTGGTGAAAACATTTGTTAAACTTGTCTCTGTGTAGTGAAACATAATTCTCTGAACAAAAAAAGTCAACATTAAAAAACATAAAGATGTCAATTTTGTGTGCAGGCTTTTATTCAATTGATTGAGTTGTCCACATCCCTATAACTTGTCCTTTGGAAATTCCATATATGTTCATGGTCAGAAAAAGCAATAATGGTCCGTGCAATACTATGAATATATGGAACGGAAGGTTAAAGTTGTATTGTTTTATTAATCTGACTTATTGAAATATTGAGCATAAACCATGTCAAGAGAACAAGAGGTTTCAAAATCTTATCTGACAATAGAACTCGGTTTGTCAGTTTTTTTTCTTTCTTGTTCTTTTTTATTGTTTGCTTGCCTTTTGCTTTTATAATTCAATGATTACCCATATTAAATGCCTTTGGGCCAAAGTGGCTCATGCAGTAGCCCTTAAATCCTCTGGTACCAGATGTTCCATTGGCAGGGCATGAACTGACATTCATACCACTGAAATTTAGAGCAAAGGACAATATAACTTGACACTGTTGCCATGTTTTGTATGTTTAGCCATTGCTGACCTAAAGCCACAACAGTGAAGATAAGGAAGGACAAATCATGATATCTTTTCATGCATGCATTTATTGATTTTTTCCTACATTTTTTCTTTATAAAATATTTACAGCTATTATAATAGTGGCTGATACATATGCAAACCTCTCAATTTCATAAATATACAAACGTGAATCTCACTCAGTCACCATCCAAGCATTTTCCAGCAGATGTTACCATCACTGTTGAACAAGTAAACTCTTCAGGCTGTTTCATTTTAAAGTCCAGTAAAATGCTTTCAATGGTCAGTGTTGAGAAACTTATGTCCATATGTTCAAGAACATATTACCTTGTACTGACTTGCTTGGATCCATGTCACAACTGCCACTGAGAATTAGATGGACATAAGGAATGTTACTGTCCAGAAATGTGTAGTTGTTGTCTTTAAGCAGCAGTTGAGACTTCTGTCTTGCTGGTAGACACTGAGGTCTCATCTTCAACCATTCCACCCATTCCAATTGTAGCCAGCATGCAATTACGAAACTAGAAAAAAGTAAACAAGGGGGAAAAAAGTAGTTCTTGACATCATACTCAAAAAGTGAATCAGACTTTACAATGCTGAACATTTCTCCATAATGTCAACATTTCTCTTACTAATCATTGCAGGACAGCATATATTTTCAATTAGAAGATATGTGTATCTTTACAATTATTCACCCAGTCTGTCTAGTTTGTTGAAACAACGGATTCATTAATAGATAGTGAAATTAAGTTTGCATTAGTTATTGAAGAATACACAACAAAAAGTAACTGACCTGTTTGTTCATCAAAATGTAGATAACAGGATTGAACAATGCTGAGGCCTTTGAAAAGAAGGAAGGGATGGCCAAGGCTACAGCTGAAAAAGCAGCTCCTCTGTTAAAGAAGATCCATATAGCGAATGATGCATATGGGACCCAAGCAAGGAGGAAGCCACACACCATCAAGATGCACATACGTGTGACTTCTTTCTCAGCTTTCTGAGTAGAAGCAGAGTCCTGCTGCTGGGCTGCAGCCTACAAATGAGACCAACAACAGTTAAAGTATTTGCTTTGTTACCAAATGATTTTCTATTTAAAGCCACTCCTGAAAAAGAACAACTTAGACTCGTCCGTCATGAACAGCTACAGGCCGATATCAAACCTCCCCTTTCTTAGTAAGATTACAAAAAATCTGTTGCTCAACAACAACACAACTTTGTGACACTTACTGGTTTGATGTCTACCAGTCTGGTTTCTGGCCGCATCACATAACTGAGACTGCTCTACTTAAGGTCTTTTTAATGACCTCCTCTTTAACACTGATAGCGATACATTTCTGTCCAAGTAGTACTGGATCTCACTGTTGCATTTGACATTGTCGACCATAACATCTTACTAGACCGGCTGAAAACTGAGTAGGACTTTCTGGTACTGCAATTACCTGGTTTGAGTCCTATCTAAAAGACAGGGACAACTCTATGTCAATAGGTAACTCTAAATCTGAGTGAACTAAAATAACCAGTGTAGTTCCCCAAGGCTCCACTCTAGGGCCACTGCGGTTTAACATCTACATGCTCTCACTCGCTCAAATATTTTTTAAAAAAAGGAAAAAAAGTGTTTTCATAGCTATGCTGATGAAACACAAATCTACATAACCATCACACTAGGAGACTGAAGTCCAATCCTGATCAGATGCATTGATCAGATTAGAGACAGACCTTTTTTGAGCTAAGTGAAGATAAAACTGAAATTAGTTTTTGGAGCTAATGAAGATAGATTAAAAGTCTGCACTAAGCTTCGGGCATCTAAGTTAGTAACCACTAACAGAGCCAGACACCTGGATGTGATCCTTAACTCAGACCTAAACTTCAGCGGTCACATTTCGACAGTTGTGAAATCAGCCTTTTATCACTTAAAGATCATCACGGACAAAAGGACTGATGTTTCCACAGGATTTAGAAAAACTTGTTCATGCTTTTAAACCTGAGCTATATCAGGGCTAACACTTTTCTATTTGCAGTGATTTATAAAAAGAAGTTATATATCATTTTTTCTCTGAGGGTGTCTTTCATGTGTTGTTTATTATTTTGTTATTTCACTTCAGTTTCAATTCTTGATTTTTCTGTACCCCACTGTATTTTTTCTTGTGTTTTTATGCAAAGCACCTTGAATTGTCTTGTACATGAAATGTGTTAAACAAACAAACTTGCTTTGCCTTGCATAAGCTAAAATTTGATCAACACTAAAGACTGAATGAATATTGAAATTCAAACAGATTGTACTAAACAGGGACGTAAGTAAACTACTAACAGGTGGAGTTTGCTATCATGTTGCAATTACTCTGTTTAAAGGAATGAAACATATTAGGCAGCAAGTGAGAAGTCAGATATCGAATATTATCTTGAATATTACAAATAAATTATTTTTAAAAGGGCTAAAATGTCATTGTTATAAAAGTTAAATCTGTGTTTTGCAACTCTAATGTTACAATGCTGGAGCCAAAATGGACTCCTGTCCACTCCTGTCCCAAGTCTGATAGAATGCTTTTTCCTTAAGATCAGGGTGCACAAGCAGCATGTCGCACACTACCCAACTTTCACAGCATCCACGGAGGTTCCCACCTCTACCTTAGTAGACTTAATGGGCCTGAACATGAAGGTTGCTTTAAATGTTTAGTAGTGATATACTGTCCTTTTAGAATCACACATGTGGTCAATAATTTGGTGAATAATGAATTAATATTTGTATAATTACACCTCAAAACCTGCATGTGGGGTTTTAATTGGAAATACTCTCCACTAATGTTTTAATAGTATTTCATAGAAATAACAACATAGTGTATACATTGAGTGAGTAATGTCAGGACACTTTCTTTTGAACACTTACAAGGCTTCCATGTGTAGAGTATTGCCAATAGTGCAATGCTACAGTGGAGTCAAAACTTACTTGCATTCTCTGAGTAACCAGTGAAATGAATCTGAACTTAAATAGATGTAGACAATGGCCTGTTTTTTATGAATAACATTCTTTCATTTTACAATTTTCAATGGATAGAACACTCTTTTTAACAATGGATCACACAATATTGTGCATGTGGTTTAGATATTGGAGGCTGGTCCGTGTACTTGTAAAATGTCACCTCTCAGCCTGGATATGGGATATCTTTTGGAACTTCTATTAATATAATAATAGTTTTTTTTATAAATAACTTTGTTCGGGAGCATAACTTCAGTGAATCATGTCAGAGCAATTTAATTTAAACACTTACAGCTTTGACTGTCAACACAAGGCTTCCATATGTGAAGAAGATGGTGGTGACGGGGACACAGAAGCAGCAGCTGAACAGGTACATCAAATATGAGTCGTTGTTGTAGCCTGGGGCCAGTGTATAAAAGTCAGGTCCACAAGAAACCTGAACCCCCTCAGGAATATACCTGTGAATGCAAGACATAGGGTTTTAGAAAATGATCACCCCAATTTTTGTATTGTTTTTTTATGTTTAAAATCATCATAATTTCCATAGTTAAAGGTGCATTGTGTACATTTACATGGTAATAGCATTCTTTTTTTCCCTCAACATCCTCTTACAATTGCCTGATGTGGTAGGATGAGCCAATCTCTGTTCACTGCAGTTGCCTCTATAGTCATGTTTCTACATGCTCGGTTAGAGGGATTCAGGCTCAAATTCTCAGGGGTTAAATGTGGGTCGGCGCGCTGTGCTTGCTTGTTAACCTGGCCATTGTCAGTATGAAATTGTTTTCTTCGCCACCATTAGATCATCATCAAGACAACATTGATGCCTTTAAATTAATAACCATACTCCAAATAATAACATATACTCCTCCAAGACAAAGAAAAGGAAAAATTTGTCTGGTATGACAAAAGAGCCAAACTGGGGTCTGAGCGCCACAGAGGTAAAACAAGAGTCAACATCTGAGCAGCTTTCAATACTTGAAGGGAGTTGATCTGCACCGGGAATAAAACGGGACCCTCAGCTGGCTTTCTTTTTACTAAAAGGGTAAATGTGTGATATGTATGACGGAAATCAGGACAATGCTACACATAATATTGCAATGTAACTTTTTTTGTATGTAACACTAACCCTACGATTAGCATACAAGCTAATGAAGGCTGTTGCCGTTATTATTAACATTTGGCTAGCCGCATGCTAGCTATATTTATCTAACTCTGGGCTCAGACTGAGTGCAGTGCAGATAAAAAAAGACCAACATAGTCGGATGCACAGCCCATGCACGTACACAACATTGGCGTCTCTTACACTTGTCACCGGAGGGGGCAGACTTCTGAAATAAAGCTAGAATTTGCATTATGCTCCTTTAAGCTGACAAGATAGGGTGCATTCCTGTTTAAACAAATTTGCATATGCAAGCCACTCCTCACATGGCCCACTTCGGGATGTGGACATGTTTCTAGTTCACCCCATTCAGGCTACATACACAGGAGTCAACCAGGAGATGGTGAAATTACTGGATCCCTTTAGAACAGAGGTCACCAACTCTGTTCCTGGAGATCCACCATCTTGGAGGTTTAAGTGTAGGGCTGGGCAATTAATCGATTTTATCGATAAATCGAATTTGCTATTAATGAGGATTTAATTTTTTGAAAATCGACATTTTCTTAGCCGGAAATATTTTGCCGACGTTGCCTTCCCTCACCTGTACAACTGTATGCGTGAAAGTTATATTTTCATCGTTTACAGTGGCAGGGCCTGCCAGCTTGTTTTACAAGTTTGTTTCACAGCTTCAAATATCTGCACTTTGAATTTAGGTCAACTTCCTGAATAGGTGATTGAAATAAAACCATGTTTTCCCATAAAATCTAATATTTGTGATCTGTTTTAAAGAAAAAGACTGGAAGATTAAAGAAAATCGATTAAAATCGAAATTCGGATTTGGTTTTAAACAATCTGAGATTTAATTTTCGGCCATATCGCCCAGCCCTAGTTTATACACATATTTTTAATTTACACTTGATTCCCTCACAAGAAGCAAAAATTCTTTATTCTAAGAAACTTCCCTGCACTGTCCAGCATCCAGGTATTTATGACAATCACACTTGTTGGATTTTTGATGATAGTTGTTGATAGAAATACTGAATAGATTTCAAGTCACTGAATAATTTCGGATCGTATCGTTCTAAATGAACTAGAATCGTTCATCATAACCACAAACTGTGATATGAACCGAATCGTCATTAAAATGAATTTATCTGGTTTTCAGTTCACATGTATTAAATATGAACATCTTTTGTTTTAAACAGCTCCTTGCACGCATCGAGCGCATGGAGCGCCGCCTCCAGCTCACACGAAAGGATGTGCCCCGTGATAAGCGCCTCTTCCAGCCTCTGGAGCCGTGGACCCCTGACAAGGAGGACATGTGGGATCTGGACATAGAGGAGAGTCCGCAGCCTAACCAAGCCACCCCCCTCCAGTTCAGCCGGGGTGGCAAAGGTCAAAAAAGGTACAAAAATAAGCTGCGACAGGCACAATCAAGCCACAGCTTTGTCATATTTTTTGCAGTAATTTCTTTTTTTAATTTTGACACACACAGGAAGTCTTGCTTTGGAGATGCAAAAGCTCAGAAATCTCAGAGTAAAAGTGCAAAACTTAGCCCCCAGAAGTCTGAAATGGAAGCCGGGTTTCCCAATCAAAGGGGGCTGCGCAGTAAAGAGAGCCTAGAGAAGAATGTTCCGGAGAGGTCGGGGGTAGAAAGGGACAGTTTGCTCCCATGCAAAGAGGAGCCTGAGCTAAGCTGTCAGATGGAAGATCTGCCCTTCATGTCTACTACAGAAATGTATCTGTGTTGCTGGAACCAACCTCCTCTCTCCCCTCTGCGTGAGACTTCCCCTAAGAAGGAGGAAGAGGTGGCCAGTGAGTGGACTCCTCATGTAGTACATGATATGCTGATTGTTTGTAAGCCTAACCTATATCCCACCTTTAAACACTTAATCCATCAAATGTGCCGAACACACCATCCATGAATAACTCCCTTTCCTTTATTTCTCTCTACATGCTAGTTCCGTCTTGGAGGGAAAACCACATAGAGCCGCTGAATGAGGACTTATCCTTTAACCCCCCTGAGGTGAGGCACATGTGGAATAAAAAAACTCCAATATTTAAAATTGCAGCATCACCTGTTGGATTAAAAAATGCCTTTAATGCTTAAATTAAACGTGTGAACCTTTGCTCCCGTGCAGCCACTGGATGACGGCGTTTTCCTAAAACGCCACTCAAAGCTGGAGTTGGATGAGAAGAGGAGGAAAAGGTACCAGTCACAGAATCAACCTGTTTGGTTTCAGATTCATATGTATGAGGAACAGATAATTGTTTAGCTTATATTTGTTTAATTTAGGCTATAAAAGACTCTATATTTTACTTTTGAAGGGGTTGGCAAAATTAACAATCAAAGATGATAATTTAAACATTTAAGTATGAGAATATATTTTCTAAGGCAAGTTCGATTCGATTCCTTTGCGACTTTTGTTGGGTGCTGATTCGATTTAGATTGCAATTCTTGGGATTTTTCAATAATGCAGATTTTTATGGAGAAAATCAAGAAATGTTACTAAAAAAAATCTTTTTTTTTCTAGTTCTTTTTCCTTTTTCTGTATTTCAATTAGGAAATAACAAACCGTAGCCAGACCAACATTGTGCTACTACAATGCCAACAAGATAAATAAAAATCAATTAAATTATATATTTTAAATATCCATATTATTAGATATTATCCATATTATTAAATATTTTAAAGTTTTTGCATTTATTTGAAAAAAGTCGGAAAAGAATATTTTAAAATTGAGAAATAAAAAATCCTGATATTCAATTTCTTTTCATTTTACCACCCCTTATATTTTCTACTTTGCCTCACCATCCTGTAGTTTTTTAGCACTGTCATTTTATTCCACATCATTTCCATTTCCTGTCGTTTTCATTGATCCTGGGTTTGTTTGCAGATGGGACATTCAGCGAATCAGAGAGCAGCGCATGTTCCAGCGCCTGCAGCAGCGTATGAACAGGAAGAAAGTCGTCCAGGAGACTGAGCCTGAGCTCTCGTCCTTCTATCCCGACACAGAAGATGGTACAGCTGCAGTATTTTATACCTGGAATAAACTGGATGCAGCTGACATCATAACAGAAACGCTGATGAATGGATCCGAGATGTTTTAACCCGATTCTTTACCTTTCTTCCAGTTGAAACTATTGTGATCACTCCCTTCCTGCCTGTGGTTGCATTTGGCCGGCCACTGCCCAAACTCTGTCAGCAGTAAGTGCAGAAATGTTCTCCTGTGATTCTGTTTGGCTCTGGTGTCATGAAAGCAGAAAGCAACTGGCTACTCACTGGTGATTTTCTTTTTGTGCTCAAGCTCATATCACCAGATTAAAGTCAGTGAACTTCCAGGCAGAGTACTACATGGGTGCAATGTTACGATGTTGTAACCCATGTTTTTGTAACCATCCCATAGTAATTAGGCAAATTATACCTTTATGCACCCCATCCCTCCCCTTTATGACATAATCCTTTTCCAGGTTTGTTTGATCTTGTATTTAATTTGATATTGTTTTGTCTTGGGTTTCATTTGCAATTAAAAAAAATAAAAAATCAGCAACAATGCAGAAAATTTTGTTTATTTCAAGGTTTTCTTTTCTTTTCTTTTCTTTTTTGCGCAGAACTTCCACGGCATTCTTTGAAACTTGACACTGAACCACTGTTACCGCTCTATAATCCCTTTTTTTGTCATTTGGGGGCTTTATTTGATTTGAATATTGCTGTGCACAAACAAAAAGTCATTTACAGTCATTTAGATTATCAAAACCTGTAGAAAAACCTCACCTCCTCTGGTTGTTACGGCGGCGGCCTGCAGTGCTTCATTATAACCTTAATCCGGCGCCTGATTAGTAAAAGACTGATGTCCACAAAAATGAAGGAGGGAAAAAAATATCACATTTTTCCCCGCACTAAATAAATATCCACTTGTACCAATTAAATTTAATATTTGTCCTTTTTTACCACGGGTACCCGACCCATTAAGAGTGGACAACCTTGAGAGTCGGATTTTGGGCCCTAAAGGGTGCAACATCACTCTTTTAATTTGTTGATGTTAAAGCACGGACCAAAAAAAAAAAAATGAGAGAAATGAAACAATTTGTTCTTAAATATTTTTTAAATGAAAGTTGATGAAATGTTGTTTATCTTCAGGAACTTTGAGTTGCCTTGGCTGGACGACCGAAGCCGATGCCGCATCGAGGTGCCCAAAAAACACACTCCTCACCGGACCTGCAGGAAGTGAACATTGGCAACCGAGAGCTTCCGCTCCGGCGGGAAATCACGCGTCACTCTTCATCACTGCTGTTGCTTTCAGTCTGTGGGGCAGAACGAGCCACAGACCAGCTGATCTTCGGCAGACGATTGGGAATATTTGGAGACGGGGAGGCTCTTGGTGATGCAGGATTCCAGTTTCCATGTTTGCAGCTGTTCTGTGCATGTTCTGTACACGTTGCATCCGTTCAAGCTGTCCCAATCAGGACACTTTTATCACAACAAAAATGGAGTTTTGTTGGTTTTTACAGTTACGGTTCTGACGGGATTAACTGGGAGCTAAAATCTAGAGCATGTGGAAGAAACATTTGTCGTTATTTAGATGCAGAATGGATCCAGACCAGTTTGCCACAAGCAATGCAGCCCCATCTTCATGCCGCGTGTACTCTTCCACGTTAAGTCTTCCTGCCGAAGTAGAAAAAAAGCCAAAATTCAGCTTGTGGTGCGGTGTATCGCTTATTACTGTTCCCACACAAATTCATCAAGAATTTCTCAATGTAACGTGTGACGTTGGGCGTTTTGAGCCAGCATGATTACATACATTTTAAAAAAACGTCACATTTCTGAAGCCGATCCAGTGTAGAGATTTAAAAAAAGCATCTCAGCAGTGTCTCTGTGTCGGTTCAACCATCAGAAATGAGACCGGTGGTGATTTTGGCTTTAAATTCAGTGATTCTGTTCCTGTTATCCTATTTTATGTGAGTTGCATGGACTATATTTGCCGTTGCAGAACGAAGTCGGCAGCATGGCTTTTCCCCAGGATGGAGAATAATCTCCGCTCACCGGGCTTCTGAAACTACAAAAAACATATTTCTGGGAAAAAGCATGACTTGTTGCTGCTCCGTTCAGCGAGACGCAGCCTGAATATCTCGTCATAAAGTGAATTTTCAGTCTTTCCAATCTAAACGATACGCTTACCTCCATTGAATATTAGGCACGTTGTTTGAATGCGCTGGTCCCTGATTTGGCTGATGTTCAACGGAGCTGTTTTAGATGATCGATGCGCTTTTTAGCTGTAGTTATAGCAACGTCCGCTAGTGCGCTCTTTAACACGCCGCCACTTATTCTGTCCCTCTCTGAACTAAACTCGATCACAGTCGCTGTGATTGATTTGTGCAGGCGTCCGCTCAGCCTGCTCTGCGTACGATGCGACGGCTTTCTGCAGCTTCAGTACTTCGACTGCCGGCTTTTTGTTGAGGCAGCTTGAATATAAAAAGTTAATTTTCCTTCAGTTTTGTTGTTCCGTGTACATAGCTTTCAGAAACAAATGTACATAAAACATGGCTGTTATTTTTTTATTATTTAATGTTGAAAGTGTTGAGTACATTCAATATTGTTCTATGATTGTATGTTGACAAATTGACAGTTTTGAAAGTTACATTTTTTAAAAATAAAATATGTCTATGTTATTTTGATCTGATTTATCTTTTTAGTGTAACATGGAATTTTAAAACTTGTTTTTCAGAATTATGAGCTAAGTAATTTGTGTTAGAAATATTGGGATATAATTTTCTGAAACGCAGGCTTTTATGAACTTGATCTCAGCTTAACCTGTAGTACCAGGTGTCTGTGTGCAAAAAGCGACATGAATTTTACTTTATATCCCCTCCAGTTGCCTTCACATTACTCACCATTGAGAAACTAAGACTAAGATATGAATGATATATTGGTTAAAATCATAACTAGATTAATTTAACACTTATTTTATGCAAGTTGCAAACATAATTTTATTTTTGAAGCCTGTAGTTTAACTCCTGCAGCAGACGATGCTGCAGCAAACAGGAACAGGAACCAGTGAAATAGTTGTTCCACAGAAAGATTTTTACCTATAAAAACCTGTTTGCCGGGGAAAATTACTATAAATTTTCAAGAGTTAAAGATTGGAGGAAGACTTTGAAGGTGGGAACAAGAGAAGTGAAACGGGCTGATGATGGCTCTATCCTGCAGAAATAATTTTACATCTGTCAGAGAAAAAGTTTGGTTTATTGGGATTGTATGACAACAGGAAGCTAAAACTATCTGTTTATGTACTACTACATTATAATATATACATATGTATATATGGTATCATAGCTATCATACAGTATATTACATCTGTTTAGGCATTATAATAGAAATATGATTATATCCTGATTAAAATCCTACCTCTGGGGTAACTTTTCATCTGCAAACGCATCCAATCAGCTCTAAGAGCATATTTTCATACAGACCTTCCTCTTTGGAAAAATCGTATTAACTCTCTTGTCAGTCTCTTAAGATTAATTTGCAAAAGGAGGATTTTTATGGATGCCGTTTTATTTTTATTGACCATCAAAGGGCCATTTCTGTCTTTTTAGCCATAAGCGGTCTATAAACCTTGTATGTGTCAAACAGAATTAGCTTCCCTCTCTGTGAGGTTCTTTATATCTTCCCTCTATTTGCTGTTCTTATTGTAATTCTGTAATTATGACTTCAGTTAAGCTGATTGACTCAATCAGGGTCTTCAAAAACTCCCTGCTTGCTTTTACAGCTTCATATCTGTACCTTGAACTTAGTCAGCAGACGTAATATCTCTGAATTAATCCAGCGTCTTTTCCCTCCGTCACATGATCATAGTGACTCAGCTGCAAGCAGATTTGAATCTGAACAGGTTGCGCTTAATTTCATCCTCCGGCTCATTCTGACTGACATTTATGCTTTTTCGCTTGTCTGAAAATTGTACTGGAACAGTACATCCAGATAATTTCCTGCATACAAAAGACTAAATCTGGCTTCTTCTAACATTTCTTTTATCTCTATTTTTATTCTATTTAATTTGCACTGAATGTTCCTTTAAAGAAATCATGTCAAAACAGCAACTACTGAATGGAAATATCAGCTGAAGTAACCTCAGGACCTCCTACCTACTGAACTGATAAAAAAACTTAACAGGGAAAGCCACACCTGTGCACAAAACCGGTTCTGTCTGCTGATGGTTCTCGTTGTTAAAGAACTAAACTCCTGAAATATCGATCTGAATGCCTTTAAAAGTCATTTTATAACAGACTTATGACCATCTAAATTAATTGGAAATAAATTACACAATTATGCAAGCTGTTATGTCAATTTGAGAAAAAAAAAATGTTTATTGAGTAAAGAAAAGTTTTCAAAAACAATCAACCTCATTAAGAGTTTGGTGAAAAACACTGCAGATCTCAGAAACAGCTGACAAACAATCACCATGCTAAACAAAGGATGCTCCCTGCTGTTTCCGCCCATGTTCTTGTCAAATATCGTTTGTAAAAATCAACCTTTCCATTTGTGAATTTAGGCAGACAAGCTGCGGAAAACATCTTCCGTTCCCTGTCTCCCGTTAGATCCCATCAATCTGGCAGCGCCCAAAAATAAACACAAAAAAGCTGAAAACTTCATGATGATGATAGTATGAACACTGAAACCTGCCTCATGTACAAAACACGCAGATATTCCTAAATGTCAATATATAAAACTTTTTTTTTTATTACCAGCATTAATTTGGTTTCCTTTAAATATTTAGTAATTAGTGTTGATTTAAATTGCGAAACTTGGTTTCTTTAGGAGTTAGTATTCACACAGATCATGAAATGGATTTCTACTTTCAGTACATCTGTGCCATTTGGCAGAATCTTAAATGTGATAAGAATTTGCTAAACCTATGCAGGATAATGACCCTTATAATATTTTTTTCTCGAGAAAGATACAATATACAGGCATAAATTGCAAAAAAGAACTCAAACAGAAAGCCAAACACCTTGAAAACAGCCTTTTGGCTGCGATAGCTGGTCAGTTACACCTTCCAAAGAGTCTAGACACAGAGACTGGAGTATGTTTGTATCTGTATTAACAACGGCGCCGCAGTGCGTTCAGTCTCTCCGGAGGTTATTCAGACGCTCCTCCAGGTCTGCGTCGATGCCGGCCACGGCGGCCTGCGGTTCAGCTTTCTTTCCTGCAGCCACTGAGAGGCTTCCCCCGGTGCTCGGAAGAGCTGAAGGAACAAATTAAACATTAAATGTTACAAAAAAGGAGGCATACGGGTAATAAATCTGTTGCTGTGTTTGAGGCGCTGCATTTTTCTTACTCGATAGTTCATCAGAAAGGTTCAGACCCAGCTCATCCAACACCTGGGATACGATGGCGTCGCTGCACACGAAGCATAAAACATCGTTAAGGAATCAGACTCCATGCAGAACAAACTGGGTTTGCGTTACAAAGGGTGTGTGAGGATGGAAGTGCTTTCTACTCTTCTACTTATCTGAGAATCACGTGCTAGGTGGGAAAGTAAAAGCAAAAATAAAGGAAGTTTTTTTTCTTTTTAATAGAATGAATTTAAATAATTTAATTATAAGATTAATTCATGAAAAATCCTCATAGTTTGATTGATCATTTCAAAGATTTTGGCTTCTTCTGTATCAGGACATTAATAAACAAGCATTTTTTCTGAGACTTGGGAGCATTTTGTTTTCCAAAAAACACACGTAACTCTTTATTTTGTTACTAGGGGTGTGAATCTTCAAGCAACTTGCGATTCAATTCGATTACGATTCTTGGGGTGACGATTCGATTCTGTATAAAATCAAACCGATCTTAATTCACATTTAGTCCTGTTTTAGTAACAAAACGTGCTGAAAAACTCTGTTCCTCTATAAGCCAGAAACAGCTCTGAGGAATTGTTTCATTACTTAAAGGAAAACTGATTATTTTGATCAAAAATTGTTTAGACTCAGCAGAGTTTAACACGTCACTTAGAAGCAGCTTTGAAAGCAGTCAAGCAAATCATTTTGAAGTCTTTAAAAAAAAAGATCGATTCTTGGAAATCTTTGAAACGATTCAGAATATTGATTATATTATCGATTCTGTTTTTTTTGGGCAGCCCTATTGATTAGCCATCTACGGCTGCCGTACAAAGCTGTGTATGTGTGCAACAAGTTACTTCCAACAGAGTCCCTTTCATTCTACAATATTGGACTGAATTATGAATATTTGATCCTAGGGATGTAACTATTAATCGATATATCGATTTTATATTCCTATGATTCAACAGATCGATATGTCTATTATCGTTAAAAAAGGACGATATCGATTCGAATCGATATTAAGAAATACTTTGGATCGAAGCACGGCAGATTTTACTTTTGCACTTTTTTGTTGAGAAAATAGTGGAAGTAGCAGGTTATTAAAATATTGTTTGCACTAACTTTACTTTCATTAAAAAAGATTATATAATTATTGAAAATAATGCCACAAAAGGTTTAGCCCCTGGTGATTCAACTTGGAGAGGTGAACTTAATAAAAACAAAAAAAGTTGTGAATGGATTTGTTTCTTGTTTTGTTTATACCCATATTTTTTATTTATACTTGATTCTCTTGCAAGAAACTAAGATTGTTCTCACTGAGAAACTTCCCTGCACTGTCCAGCATCCGGGTATTTATGACAATCACACTTGTTGGATTTTTGATGATAGTTGATGATAGATATACTGAAATGCTTTCAAGTCACTGAATCGTTTCTGATCGTATCGTTCTAAATTAACTAGTATCGTTCATGAATCGTATCGTAACCACAAACAGTGATATCAATCGAATCGTTGTTAAAATGAATCGTTACACCCCTATTTGATACACATGAGGCTCATGCATCATATACGGATGTTTAAATAGTGCGTAAGGATATATATGCTTATATCTGTGTTCATTTATAAATGTTCTTTTTCATGTTTTGTCTGTTTTTGTCAAGCACATTAATTTTACATGTTCTGCAATGTGCTCTATTAATAAAACTGCTTAAATTGGTAGGCCCTATACTGTTAAAGAAACAGAAAAAAATAACTACGCGGGCGCAGCTTTCATTTTGCTTCTCAAACTTTTTGGTCGCAATTTATTTTGTTTTGTTTTTTATGGTTTCTTTACTTTACGGATTCAAGTTCCCCCCCTTTTTCAGGTCTTTATGTGAAGCGATGTAATTGCTGGTTTTGCTTTTTTGTAGAGACTAAAAGAAGTAAACTCATCCACGAGGCTCTGCGTGTTCTGCTTGGGAGACGCAGCAGTGAGCGGAGAAAGTGATCGTAAATGCGATTCAGTCCCTCACCTCTCCTCCTCATCGTCCTCATCACCCATTGCATCGTCGATGGCGTCGTTCATCATCTCCTCTTTCATGTCCATTATTTCGCTCTGACGTTCAAACTCCATCATGATCTTCTGAATCTGAGGCAGCTTCAGCTGTGAGACCAGAAGGAGACAGAAGGTGTGAACAAAGCGAGGTTTATGATGTTTTTGCATCCCACAGCGTGCCTCAGCGACGCTCCACACCTGTCTGTTCATGGTGGCCATGGCTTTGGTGACGCCTTTCATCGCTTGTGCCATGCTGTTGTTGGACTTGAGCGTCTGTATCTTCAGACTGACGGCCTGAATGTTGGCTTTCATCATGATGAACTTCTTGACGTAGCGCCGCGTACGAACCAAATCCTTAGCCATGATCTTCACTGCATCCTGCAACATCAGAAATAAAAATTACGTTCCAGTTTCTTGTTGATAAATGACTCACCGATCACAAACACTGGTTCCTCCGCCACACCATTTGTCCCTGTTTGGCCATTTTCTTGATGTCGGCAATGATCTTCTTCTCTTGTTGCTCCAGTTTCATCCGCTCTCTGTCTAATTCTCTCATTGCTCTGTTGAGCGCCCGCTGATTCTGCCTCAGCATCTCCTCCGGCGTCTTCCTCTTCCCAAACAGGAACTCCATCTGTTCAACACAATGAAATCGAAATATTTAAAAATAAAAAAAAAAGTTAGCAAAATATTCACAAATGCTAAACTTATTCTAATGGTTAGTTGATTGAACATGATGTAAAACCAGGAGATAAAACCACATATGTGGGTATTTAGGAGTGCTGAACACTTCACCAGTATTTATTTATACAGCACGTTTAAAAGCCTGACCATCTAAAGGGCTTTACAGTAAAATAAAAAACAATTAAAGCAAAATCAAATCTGTGTGTTTTTAGTTTTTACACTAAATAACTAAATAACTTCCCTCCCTTTGACTGAGAAAGTACCTGTCCATCTGATTTTTGGTTGTTTCCTCTAACCTAAGGTAAGAAGTTTAACAGGTTTGCTGGTCCCTTCTTATTTGTGACACATACCATTTAATTATGTCATCTTTGTTTAAGCAAGCAACCGATAAATATTTAATGGCAGGCCGATTGATCGATGACGTCACTGTTAACTGAAAGTGACGCGTGACAAAGACAGGAAGTACATCCTCATAATAATCAGGGAATGGGCGGAATTTTAGCTTAAACGATTACAAACACAGTTATACAAATAGCAGACTTGTTAATTTGATGTGGTTTAACTCATCAGTCAGATCCTTTCTACACGTATCGATGAGTAAATGTGGGAAATTCCCGTTTTACCTTCACTCATAATAATTATGATACCAACACTTAATGGTAAACTGACATAAATAAATATACATATGACACTTTATAACACTATTTTAGTGACATTAGTCCTTTAAACGACCCTCCTGTTCCCTTGACAGTATTACTCAGCTGTTATTTATGTTTCCAAAGGCCTAAAGAGAGATTTCATCCGTGTTTAGGTCAGCTGTCGTTCCCTCAAACCCCTCACTTTCAGCGCAGCTAAACTCTGACTTTAGCGCGAAAAGCCGCGACACTCACCGTGAGCGAGCCTCGTCTTCTAAAATCCCACTAATGTAGACGACAAGCGGAGCTTAGGGCGTCTTCTCCGGCTTCAACTCGACTTAAATTTAAACGAATATTTGTTTTCCTCCCAACACTTCCGTGTTGCGATAGTTGCACTTCCGGGAAATGACCTCATCGCGCAGCGTAACTAGACGTCAGTTGTGCCGCGACGTCATGCGTGTCAAGTTACCGAGAACATGGCAGAAAGCGATAACAAGAAAAACGAAATTTACAATAAGATACCTGTTTTAATTCATACTTTTATTACTATGTTTAAATAATGTGATTAAATGCAAAATACATACAAAATAGATATTTTACTTTAAATTAAAGTTTTTTCCCGATTTCACAGTCAAATTATGCATTTGATCATTTGTTTGATCATATTAATGTTGGAAAATGTAAGCAATACTGAAAGTTATTCAAGAAGTTAATTTCCCACAATTTACAAACAATACTAACTTAGATATAAATATATAGCACTCAGTGGGCATTATTTATGAGGTGACATCGTGCAATCAAATTCAATCCAACTGTACTGCCAATTAACTTTTCTTTTACTGTTGTTAAATGGATTTAAAGTAACTACAGAAGTATATTTGAATTACAGAATCCACCATAGCTTATTTGCATAAGCACATTCATTTTTACAAATTAAGTCTTGCTTTTAAAAAGCAAAGGATAAGTAGACTCATATGTCATTTATATCAATGGTTCCCAAACGTTTTGACCCATGACTCCGATGATATATGCTGGCGTTCATGACCCTCCCTTCCACGATGGCAATTATTATTTATATATCAGACAGGTCATCCTGCAGAATCCTCTAAATATCCGGCTTGAAAACGGTCTGACTTGTGATTTATGCATTAATGTGTTAAATACTTCCCACAGTTTGGGAATCACTTATATATATATATGATTTATGAGTCCACTGATTATGTATGATATTTTTGTCTTTTCAAATCGTGTATCATACCTTTAGGTGTTTGTTTTTAAACAAATTCCAAAGAGCAGACCTTTATTTTGTAGGTGAAACTTCGTCATCCGGTCCTAATATCTTTAACTTGATGAAGCTGTGCATGTGCATGCACGCTTCACGTAAAAGCAGCAAACATGTCTGTCAGAGAGCAAACTGTGTGTCTGTTCTCACCTGGAACCAAGCTAAACACTCTGGACTGAACTAATCTCGGTGGATTATCTGTAATATGAACACATGAACCGATCAGTGGATTTATGGAATAAGCAGCAAGGCAAGTTACTTCTGGAAAGACTCAGCTGTGTGGGAAAATATAACTAAACATGTGGATATTCAGTTCTTTGAATCACCACAGTTTGCTTTTTCTATGGAGCAGAAAACTGCAGGCATCTGTGGCTGTCTCATACCATATCACCGGCAGGTTTCTGAGTCCAGAGGACGATATCAGAAAACCAGCAGTGAGGAAACCCCTCAGAGGGAGAAATAACTCTTCTGTTCAGCACAAGCCTGTCGTATCTGATGGAAGCAAAGACCGGGGGAGGTCAGCTCAGAGCAAAAATACAAAAAATGAGACCTCACTATTGGGAAAAAGGAATCCTGGGAGGGAAAACAACCTCAGAGTATCACCTGAACTCCGGAAATTGTGTCTGGATGACTTTCCTGCAGACAGGCAGAGGCAGGGGAGACAGAAGTGGGTGCAGGGCTCTAAAGCGGAGACCTCTGAGGTTGTTTTTGGCATCGCCCCCTGTCTCCTGGCTCTCACTCAGGGTAGAAGGACGGCCCTGAAACTGTTTGTGAAAAACGGTGAGACTGCACAGAGAGCTTCTGTGTTAAAGGTATGCGAGGAAGCCTGTGGACGGGGAGTACAAGTCCACAGGGTCAGCAAGAAGGACCTGGATAAGATGTCCTCCGGGGGAGTTCACCAAGGAGTGTGTCTGCAAGCGAGTCCTCTGAGATATCTCACGGAGGAGCCGGCGCCCCACCGAGGCCCCGGGACCCCTCTGTGGCTCGCTCTGGATAAAATCCAGGACCCCATGAACCTCGGCGCCATCTTACGCTCTGCTTACTTCCTGGGTGTGGACAGAGTCGTAAGCAGTCTTCGTCACAGCTGCCCACTCTCTCCTGTGGTCAGCAAAGCCAGTTCGGGGGTGATGGAGGTCATGGGGGTGTATGGGTGTGAAAACCTGGAAGATATGTTAAAGCTGAAGCTGGCGCAGGGCTGGACGGTCGTCGGTACGGTGGGAGCAGACGTAAGGGGGTCCCAGCTTCCTGTGACCCGGTGTTCAGACTTTCACGTGACCAAACCAACGCTGCTGTTGATGGGAGGAGAAGGGGAGGGCCTGTCCCAGCGGCTGCTCGCTCTGTGCCAAACCCTGCTCACCATCCCAGCTGGGAGGGACCTGCAGCCAGGCGTCGAGTCTTTAAACGTGTCTGTCGCCGCCGGAATCCTGCTGCACTCCCTGCTGCTCGCCAGCTCTGCCAGGTGATCGCCTCCATGGACATTTACCGGAGAAAGGAGCTAAAATAGTCCTCTCTGAGACTAAATGTTCCTGTATGTGAAAATAAAACTTTATCAGTAAACTTTACAGCAGAGGTGTCAAATTAATTTTGTTCAGGGGCCACATGCGGCACAATTTAGTCTGAAGTGGGCCGGACTGGTAAATTATCAACATGATAATCTTGAAATAATGAAAACTTTCCATTTTTCCCTTTCTTTAAAGTGTAACGAACTATAAAATCACCTTGTTTAATGGTCAAAATTTTTAGAAAGCATTATGAACAATCAGAATTTTCTTCAAAAAATGCAATTTCCATAATATTTCTCCCCAATTACACATTTACACTTCAATTAATTTACATTTTTTTGTTACTTTTTATAGATTGAATAAAACAAAATGTGTTAATATAATATGTGTTATCATAGAATAAATTCAATTTTCTCATTTTTAAATTTGACATGTATTTATTTATACAATTCAATTGAGATAAAACCTATTTTATATTATTTTATACAAAATTATTTTTTACATTTTTTTATTTAAATATTTACTTCATACTTTGCTTAATCACACAACTATTAAAACTAACAGATCACAGTAGATCTAAAACAATCACAAATCCTTTAATTACAGGTATATGGAGCTAAAAAAATTCAGTATTCCACATTTTGATTCGAGTAACTTTGACCAAATTCACACCGTAGGCCAGACTAGACCCTTTGGTGGGCCGGTTTTGGCCCGTGGGCCGTATGTTTGACATCCCTGCTTTAGAGGAAGCATAAAAAGGCCGATTCTGTTCTTTATTTACTTGACAAAAACTCATCAAAATACCAAATATCACTTCCAAGAACGGTTAGAAACTCTTGTCCCTTCACTGTGAGCTTACACTGTTAATCTCACTCAATATCACAGATGTTTCTGCAACATCATCTATCAGTTGCACAAATACTTCTCATGTTATTTGTTAAAAATGATGGAAATATAAAATACTGTGGAAAGGTTTTCATTCCATTTTTTTATTTTCCTCCACGAGGCCAAGCTTTCTGTTAGGGTGGTCTTGAACAGTAATTCTCCAGCTTTCTGAAGGTCTTTAAAAAAATTTCTTTGGCTGCTTTTTTTCTCTTAGTTGTATCTTTGCCTGTTTTCAAGAGGTTTATTCTTGTTTTTTAAGCAGCATAACTCTGACCTATGAATCACTCACGCTTAAAAATGGCAACTGACTCACGGGATGATCCACAGTTGTGTAGACACAAAACACAACTTCATAAAGAACAGATTGAGGTGCTTTGATACTGGCAAGTTCATTTATCTAGTTGCATCTATGAAAAAATGCAAATGATAATGAGATTGACAGAAATAAAATTGTGTTTTCTACCGATAATGTGAATCCCACAGAGCAATTAACTAAAATAAACTGCATTTCTCACCATGGAGTGAAGCGTGTCCTCAACCCTTTGATGCATAGCTTCAAAGACTCATTTTCAAAGGCTGCTTTCTAATATAAGCGGGAGTGTAGAGAATATATTTACAAAGTCAGTGAACCATCTAACACACTACCACTCACTGATATCCATGTGAATGTCAGGATGCAGGTTTTTCCATCAGAACAATGAACTGTAAGCAGATTAAAGGGATAACATGTAACTTTTGGCCACTAGGTTCCTAAACCTATAACTTGCCCCAAAATTCAAAATTTTTCACTTTCTGGCCTCCTCAGACACCGTTTTTACCTTCACCCATAACAAACTTTAGATCGAATAGGGTCAGTGCATACAGAAGTCATCCATTAATATATTTGGGTCAAAAGTTTAATTTGTGAGGAAATTATCAGTTTAACCATTTTAATTGTTCTATGCAGTTTCAAAACATTTTTTCTTGTCATTTTGTGAACAAACAATTTTGTGCAGTTGTTCCATGCATTGTTCATCTGAGAAAAGTGCTTTGAACTGAATCAAATGCCTGCTATTGACGACACAATAAAACGTTGATCAGTTAAAAAGTAATTCATACTCTGAGTAGTTTTTGAGAAGAGTACTTTGTACTTTTACTTAAAAAAAAATTTTCAGACCAGTAGGCTACTTTTACTAGTAATTGAGTACAATTTAAGCAATGTAACAGTATTTGTACTTGAGTAAAAAGTTTCTGTCCTCTTTCCTAGGGATGTCAGGAGTAATTATTTTCACGATTAATTGTGGTAGTAGAAGCTACAATTAATAATTGTAAAGCTTCCTAAATATTGTCAATTAATAATGTAATTATAGTTTGATTGTCATCACTGAAATCCTAAAGCTCAAATGTATTTTTATCTTTTCATATTCACATATTTATTCCTATAATACTGTAGCTTTTTTTTTAATTTCTTTTTTTAGAGTATTGTTACCAGAGCAGAGCGAATTTTTACTCATTTGAATGGTACTTTTGTTTATTTTGTTGCCATATTCTGTTTTCTTGATATCAACACACAAATAAAACAGAAAAGGAGATTTCATGTTCTTTTATACATTTCCAGCATTGTGAAATTAAAACATAAAAATCGCGATAATCGTAAAATCACGATTATTTCTCAAACAATAATCGTATATAATCGTGACATTCCTACTCTCTTCACCTCAGCTTTTAGTAAAGGTGAGTGTTTTCATGATAGACTAATAAAAGACATGTTTTCTGAGTAGACTGTGCAGTTTCCACTTGGTGGCAGTATCCACCAGCAACACTCCAGCCAAGCTGAGTGATGACAGAGGAAGAAGAGCAGCGCACACAATGCACTGCCTGCCTGACAAGGGTTGTGTCTCCCTCATTTTCATGATAAATTTCCAATTCAGTGGAAACTTGTGAAGGGGAAGCGGTGGAGCCGTTCTGTTTCTCTCTGCGTGTATTTCCACCCTGGATTCAGTTAAATTAAGAAATCGCCTACCGGGAACGACGGGTTACGACCCAACTTCTTCTAAACATTGGATTACACAGCTGCCCAGCCCGACGGGGGCTCGGCCGACACCCTGGAAATCGACACCGCGGCTCAGAAATTTGGGCCTTGAATTTTTTTTTTTTTTTATATAATTGAAAAAGAGCGAAAGGAGACCTGTTCGTCAAGAAGTTAAATATTATCATTCTGTGTGTGAACATCATTTTTGAAAGTATTTTTTTTAATCCATTCTGCTTCCTTTAAAATTTGAGGAGTTCTTGCGCGTGACTTAGCTAACAGCTGGATCGGCTAGCCAGCTAGCTAGCCACAGTGCTAACGTTACGTCTTTCTTTTGATGTGATACGAATTCAACCATCATCATCGGCCATCAACATCTCGAAAGGAGGAACATTTGCTCCGCTAGCTTCGGGATATCGATTGGCTTCCCTGGCTACCACCAGTCTCGTTTGTCAGTCTGGATACTTTGTAAAAATATCGTTAGATTCTTCGGTTGTTGCCGGAATATATTGTAATAAATTGCGTTAGCCGTGTACATGCTATCCGAAAGAGCTAATTGGTTGAAGTCAACACTGATCTAACGTCAGCTATTTAAAATAGATTAGACAGCTATTTTCCCTGCCTAATTAACAATTTATTTACTGTTGCCGTCAACAGTTATTCGAAAATTTATTCATTAATGTGAAAGAGAGCCACGGAGTCCGCTATGTTAATGTCAGATATATAGGTTATTGGCCTTGCTAACTAGCTAACCATATCATTTTGCTAATAAATTTGTCAGCGTGTTCAGAAATAAAGAAAATCCTAGTTTGACGTCTTTAGGAATGGGATAATTGGCGTGATTTTTTAGTTTGTTTTCTATATCTAGAAGATTTGGCCTCCCGGTCTTACACACCAAGACCTGTCTTTTTTGTTTACATGCGACGAACTTCTGTGGATCGGCTCCTGCCTGCTAACTAATATTAGCTTTCTACGAGATACCATCAGCTATGTCCTGACATCTGTGTCACATCGTGGATGTCCAAAGTTCCCATGTGGATTTAAGTTTGTGTTTATTTAATTGAAATGACACTAAAATTTCGCCGAAAGAAAGGCACTGATGCCAGCAGACTGTTGTCAGAGGACGGTAAATAATTGCCACTGGTTCCAGTAACGCCATTTTAACAGGGGCTCCTTGTGAGGGCCTGTGTGGTGGTGGTGGTGTATTTTTGTTGTGCGGTTCGGTGCCTTCCACCGGCCCGGGACTTGAATAAAGTGCCTTTGGTCCCATTGGAGTTGTAAAGGGAGGCGGCATCTGAACATGGAGGGCCCGAGCCGAAGCACTGAGTTCAGACGGAGTCGGCGGTCGCGGTCGCAGCGCGACAGGGAGCGGCGGAGGAGAGTGGACCTGGCCGAGGAGCGGGCCACATCCCTGTCCTCGGGCTCCGACCGGGAGGCTGGCGGTACCAACGCTGTCCTGGGTCCCGCTGGGAGAGAATCCCGGCCCGGGTTTGGGAGACACCGGCCTCCACGTAGGAGAAAGAGGGAGTCTGTGTCCTGCGAGGAGGACATCATTGATGGTTTCGCTATTGCGAGCTTCATCAGCCTGGAGGCACTGGAGGTAAATAGATGTCTGACATTTCCACTCACACACACCATCAGCTGTCATTCACCAAACTGCTTTACACACAGGTGTGAAACAGTCATCTGATCACTTTGTAATTCATGCTTCTCTCCTTATCTGAGGTGATCAGTCTGTGCATGGCAGCCTTTAAGATGACTGATTTGGTCTATTGACCTGTTTACTCCTCTTAATCACATCAAATGATTACACATATCCCAAAGTTGTAAAGAGCTGAAGAGAAAACTGTCCACTGAGACCCTGTGTTGATTTTAGGAGAGACCTCAATTATTCATGCTCCAGTTCTGGGAGGTGTTGATGAGCTGCCTAATAGCTTTTTGGTAAAAGAGGAAGTAAAATAATTACCCCCTGATTAGTCCAGTGTTGTCAAACTACCAGGATTAGGCCACTTTGGCTAATATTTTGGTTTAATAGCTCAGGTGAGCTGTGTTTCTGTCATAATATGGCAGAAGTTTTTGTCCATCTTTGCATGCATATTTTACTGAAAAAGGTAGATGTGTGCTCCAGTCTGCAGTCTGATAGATTGAAAGTAATCTCTTGATATTGGTTAATTTGCATTCAGGTTTAATGTTATTTGTTTGTGTTCTTTGTGTTAAACTCAAGAACCAAATAATTTTCTACATGGTTATGTTGTACAGCTGCTCATTCACTGAAATACATTCACACGCACTGTTTTCCTGAGCAACTAGATTTTACAGTCAAATGAACCATTGAATTTTAAGATTGCTGATTGGCTACTCTCTAAGACTGCTAATCCTGCACCAGCTACAATTTACTGGTGTGTACTTTTGAAGTGTGGCAGCTTCCTCAGAAAAAGTTTTACGTAAATTGATCTAAATGACCAACTTAAAGCAGTTATTTTGTCCAACCAAAGAGAATTTTTTTTCCTAAAAGAGAATGACATGTGGGATAACATCCAATTATATAATCATACAAAAGAAATTAGTTAAATAAGGAGTCCACATAACATTTTTTATGTTATATGATTGAATCAAAATCCAGCTACGTCCCATGTTTTTTGTTTAATTAGATTATCCTGTTCTTCTGAAATGCATTGTTAGTCTTTATTCATATTATGTGAAGCAAACAGATGTCACACTGCAGCTGTCCTCAGGGTTTGAAGAATTAGATTAGATAAGATTAGATATCTAAGTTTTAAAACATGATACAAGATAAGACACGATTTTTATCTTATAAAGCCAAACAAACTCGAAACCCCAAATCTCCCCAGCCATCGGATGGGTTGTATTTATTAAACGGCAATTTAATGTAAAGTGTGTATTTTTCCTCTTTTTTTAATTTTAGGTTGTAATTTGTTGATGTCCTGAAAGCAAATATTTGCACATAAATAAGGAAAGATTTAAAAGAACAGAAGTTTGTGGTGCAAAGGTCTTTTTATAACCGGTTTTGTAATCTTAAGAGTAATGTGTAAATCATTTTCCTTCAAGAGGAAGAGAAATGATGGGAATGTCAATGCTCATTTCATATTTCTATTGCAGGCTTTGTTAGTATCTTTTATTGTTTCATTTCTGATTAAATTATTTATTTGGTAATAAATGAGGCTAAACAGCCAGACTCAATACTGTGGCAAAGCAAGATAAATGTTTATTGTTGTTGTTATTATTAGACTAAAGCTGTCCGTGTAAACATTTTAATATAGCTCTAACTATATTAGATTTATTTTTATGCATGTTTTCATTTAAAATTGGGGTCAGGAAACCAAGATCATGTGGTTGGGAGTTAAATCTGCTCTGACATATTTTCAGTGAAACTCAAACCAGTCTAGATGCTCTGCATGATAGACAAAATAAGCCACTACTGACAGAATAATCACATGGGATGCCATCCAACAACGTAAAACTTGTGCAAAATGTACACAGATGCCCCATTCACTGCTTGACATGGTTCCTATATATTGTTTTGCCATTGTTTTGGTCTATACTAAATAGCTGCCACTTATTAAAGCAGAACCTGCCATAGTCTGGTCAGTCGATTCCCCTCTGCTGCTTGTATACACTTAGACAAATACAGAAGTCCAATTTAGTCTCAAAAACAGCTGGAGTGATAGTTTCATTTGGCTGCAATCCATTACATCATTCATTTGTAATCGCTCGCAGTAAGAACTGCTAATTAAATTGGTCCGTCGAGACGTTTACCAGCATTTAATTTGGCTGCAGCCTGAGCCATGCATATTCACATCATCTGTAGATGTTAAGTATCTGATTCTTTTCTCTATTATCAGATGGACTGCTCTCTGAAGCCCAGCCAGCGCACCGATATGTTGGGCAGGAGGAACAAGGGGAAGAGGGGGCCAGAGGAAAACGGTGGGGGACCCCTGTCCGAGCCAGAGGACGTAGCTCCGCACAGCTACTCTAGCTGGAACAAGGACAAGAATAAGAGAAGAAAGATCGAGGTGCACCCATAACCTTATGACTCTGGGCTTTAATGTATTGGTTTATTTTACAGGCACTTGTCATGAAAGATGTGGAGATAATTCTTAATCAAACAAGCGTGTCTACAGTTCTGTACAGCTAATGACTTGTACATCCTGCTATTCAAAGTTAGCAAGTCTAACTGGTTTGCAGTCACTCTCCTGTGAGTATTGGGTATTTTATAAAGGAAGCGGTGTTGCAACCTACCGTAAGACATTTTCCAGTAAAATCCAAGTGTAACTTGTTAAAGCTCATATTCTTTATCTATTTTTTTAGGGTTCCCATTTGGAAACTGGCTACATTGTAAGTTTCCTTCCAGATATTTTAGTGCAAATATAATAAAAATATAAGTGCAAATATATAAATACATCAATTAATCTTAATCTGCTTGTTTTTTCCCCCTCTGCTCTTTCAGTGTGACACTGAGAGCGATGCAGGGGATAAGGTGTGTATTAATTGCTTTTAAAAACGTTAATGTTCTTTGCAGGTTATGTTTCCAGGGTAATGATTGACTAAATAGTTCGTATTACTCATCGAAGTTTCAACAGTAGCTTTGTTGTCAGTATGTTGAGTAAAACATTACTGTATTCTACGTCAGACTTTTCACAGTCAGAATAAAATTCCGGATTAAATGTGTTAACTCTTTTTTGTTTTAATCCAATGAATCCATTGTTTTGTTTTTCTCTGCAGGCCTCCGACAACGACATGGATCCAGTGTTCACCGTCAGCACCCGAAAAGGTTTGAGGTTTTTCTTTTGTTTCATATTCATGAACATTTAGTGATGCGTCTGGTAACATACTAAGATCTTGACAGAAAATTGGGTGAATGATCATTTGGATTTTGAAATTAGAAAGCATGGAGGCAGTAAGGATTGAATGCTTGGCATCACGTCTGATTGGGGCTTGGTATGTTGTGACTGAAGCACTTCATGCGCGCTTAGGCCTTCTCTTTTATTGATGAGTAATAAAGGTGTGGGATAAAGCTTTTTTTCGAGGCAGGCTGTGCTCAAACTTTGAACTGGAGTGGAGCCACATTTCCAAGAACCTCTCTCTAGATTTATTATTCTGTTTTCTCCTGATTTAGTGGTGGAAAATCCAAAAGTTGTCTTACATTTTTTGCCAAAAAAGCTTTTGTACATGACTGCGGTTTTTGTTTTTATCCTCTTGAAAAACGGTCGATGTCCGCAAGAGTTTGCAAAAATAAAAACAGTTTTTTGTGAACAAGTTCTGGTGTGATTAAAGTTTGGTTTACGGTTAGCGACCACAAGTCTCACTTTCCTAGACATTTCTTACGAAACAGCGGCTTTCTGCTCACTCTATGCAGCTTACAGTATTTGTGTTAATAAAACTTGTTGAAAAATTAGCTGCTAATTTTATTTTTTGTACTGAATACAGTCTGTGTGGACAGAACATTTATGCTACATGTTATTAGTGAGGGTTGGTCAGGTGATAAAATGCACCACTAGCAGCTCCATACAGACTTTTGTGGACTTGGAAGGTGTGAACTGGGACTTTAAAATTTCTTCTCCTCATATAAAAGCTCATCAAGTCTGAGTTTTCCATTGAGGCACGTCTCGTTTGATGCGGTACAGCTGTGTTTACAGAGGCTCCTTCTCTTTCCCAGTGGTGGACCCCGCTCCTGCAAACATGGGCCCATCTGTGAACAAAAGCTGCCCGCCCCTCCCGGCCCGCTGCTCCCGCTTAATGGTGACGCCGCGAGTATCCGGTCTGGAGCGAAGTCAGGAGAAAAGCCTGGAGACGCACTTCCCAGACTCCGTCTCTTCTACCTCTTCCGTCCCCTTCCCCTGCCTCCCCTCCCACCCGGAGGTCACGGCTTCAGGCACGGTACCCCGACCCAGCCCGATCAACGGCAGCGGCCGCCGCCACAACGGCAGTCCGCCGCTTTCCAAACCCAAACCTTTCCTCACTCTGCCCGGACAATCTCACCCCATCTACAAAGTCAACAACAGGTGAGTTTCCCGCCACCGGTCGGCGTCGATCTGTTCGGTAAATTTCAAATGTTCATGTTGTTTCTGTCGTCTTTCTCAGGAGCAACACTCCAGTCAAACCTCCATCGTCTGCTTCATCTGTTGCGTCTTCCTCGTCCGCCATGCGCCCCCCGACCCCCTCCACCAGTGTGTCTCTGCCCTACAGTCGGGGCTCGGGAACCTCAGGGCCCCTCCGACCCCCGTCCCGAGCCAGCTCCGGGGCTCTGTTCACATCCTCACCTGGCCTGCCGCCTCCTCCGCCTCTGCTTCAAGCTCCAGCAGCAGCAGGTAGAGCAAACGGACTTCTCTCTGCTCTTACACTTTCTGTCCGTTTCAGACAAAACGTCTTGTGTGTTTGAAGAAGAAAAAAACCACTTCCTGTATTGGTTATTGGGTTTGTTTATGGTTTTGAGGAAGTTGTCTTTAAATGAAGTCAGATCTAATCAAGTTAACTCAGCAAGTGTTGCAGAAGGCGCACTAGTCACTTGTGCATGTGGTATATAATTAGTGGGTTTATTAGGCATTTTACAGCTTTTTTCCTTGCCCTGCTTAGGGCTGCTCCATTATGGCAAAAATAAAAATAACAATCCTGATTATTTTGATTTTGGTGAGATCTCATCATTTCACACAGTTATTCATTAATTTTAATAACATGAAGTTATTGAATGTCAACAGCGGCTTTTCAAACAATTCTGTCTTAAGGCTTTCAGACTATCTGTATATCGGTTTGTCTAATTATTTATTTATCCATCTGTCTGTCAGTCAAGTCAGTGCTGTTTGTTGATAAAAATTTAAAAAGCAGACTTTAAAATATTTTTTTTCCAATTTTTAATTTTAAAATACTTTAAAACAGGATATGGATATAAGCCTATAATACTTATAAAAATTATATTGCTATAGTACTCATTTAAGCTGTTAAGAAGTTCACATCGACTTTAAATACATAATTAATCCAGATTTGTTTATTTCTTGATATTGAAGTTGTCATTATGTGAGGTAGACTGTTAGAGTTGTGATTTCCGAGCTGCATCAGAGCTTCATGTCATTTAGGTTAAGTTTAATTTTCTATTCCTGGGCGGTTTGAGTCGCCTTTTCCTGCATTATTTTGAGAATATGGGTGATAAAATCCCTCAGCCTTACTCAGAAATCCACTGTGCAGAGCCTTAAAGCTGAACTTTACGTGGAAAAGATCCACTCTGTGTCTGTTTCTGCTTCAAATTTGCCGGCGGCGCTCGATTTTCAACTGAAAACGGCATGAAAATGAACTGCGAAGGAGCTAATCAGATAATTTTGTTTTTATGACAGCTGAGAACCCAGATAGTAACCCACCGTACAGACTTGGACCGTTTCAGAGCCCGTCTCTAACAGATTTAAAGGCCTGCTGTATAACTTTTCAACCTTAAAACCTGCTTTCTGGACTCGTTTTGATGGCACAGTTACATCTATTATGTGCATTTTAGAGCCGTTGCAGCCAAGCGGTGCCCCGCAGCTAAGAAACCACTCTATAGTTTCGCTTTGCGATACATGAATTACATGCCAGAAAGCAAATTGTAAATGCACAGGTCGCCAGCGGATTCAGCAAAGAAACGTTAGAAGACATTATCGGAGAGAGAGAGGTATCGGATTTTTTTTATCACAACCGGTCCGATCCAAACCATCTCACATATCCTAAACTTCACTTTGCGTGTTTTCTGTTTGTACACTGGGATTGTTTTTGTTTAATTTAAATATTTGCTCTGACTTGCACTTTTATTTTAGTTTAAACATGTGAACGGTGCAGCTGTGGATGTTGTGTTTACAAATGCTGTTAAATCAGATGTGAGCTGCTTCTTCTGTTATCGCATATTTTCCTTCTTTCTTTCGGGACCAGGACAGCTGTTGTGCAGTGATCGTGATGTTTTAGAAGTTAGTATCAAGGAAATTACATCCAAGTATTATTAACAAATTTTAGAGAGACAAAAAGAATCGGATCGGTGTGAAAAAGTGGTATCGAGCCATGCCTAGAAAATAGTCAAAGTTATATAGCGGGTCCTGCTGTAAATGTCTTTAAGCCTCTTGTCCTGACACAGACTCTCCTGCTGACTTGAGAATTGCTGCCTCAAAACCTAAACTCCCACTTCCTCATTTCCCCAGAGCGGGAAGGCAGACGCAGCGTCCCAGGGGCTGAAAATAACGCAACAGGCCGCTCCACTCCCGGAGGCCCGTCCAGCTCTGCATCGGGTTCATCGGGGCGGACGTCTCAGAACCAGACGAGCATCCAGCCTTTGGCCTTCCAGTTCCATCAGCACAACCACCAGCACCAACACACGCACACGCACCAACACTTCACCCCCTTCATGCACCCCACGGCCACGGCGCCGCCTATGGTGAGGCCCTCTGCTGCTGGGCTGAACATCTGCGTTCTGGTGTGGCCACGTTTTGCTTTATTTCAGATGGTTTAAACACCTCGCTGCTTTTTGTTTTTCAGTTCGATAAGTATCCAGGCAAAATGGACGGGCTGTACCGACACCCTGTAAGTATCCTGTGTGGTTTTTATAAACGTTTAGATCGTTTTGATACAAAAATATGTAGTGATGACTTGATTTTGGATGATCACTTAGTTATGTGTCTGTGTGTGTCAGTTCTTCCCACAATACCCACCGCCCTCAGTGCCAAGTATTCAGCCTGTGATTCCTCCCACCGGGCCTTTCAGCTCTTTGCAAGGAGCGTTTCAGCCAAAGGTGAGAAAGAACTCTTCTTCTTTAGTTTGTCAGAGACGTCTCACGTTAATCTGCAGTATCGGAAGCCTGCTGATTTAATTTCTTACACTTTTAAGTGTGTTGGGTAACATGTTTACATGAGAGTTTTAATTCTGAATTAAAGTTAATTCTGCTTTAAACAGGTGAAAAATTAGCAAGTAAACACTTAATTCCTGATGCAAATGTTAATTCTGAATGAAACTTAATTCTGAATAAAGAAGCTGGTTTATTCCACGTTTAATCCTGAATCAGATAATTTCATAACTACAATCCACATCAAGCCAAAATGCGACGTACGTACGTCACTTCCATCATCCAACCAATCAGCCCATACCCTGGGTTTAAAGCAGAATTAAGAAAACATGTTTTCCATGTAAACCTTAATTCAGAATTAATATTTCCATGAAGGGTTGCATTGATACAGATGCAAGTATTGCTACGATACTGCTCTGAAGTACTCGTTATAGTCGATCGATACCAGAAACGCAGAATGTTTATTTTCACTTTAAATTTTAGTTACGTTGTCATTTTTATTTTTTTTATTTATTTCACTATTGTTTGTTGTAAAAAGCAAAGAAGAAAATTGGAGATGGGCATAATTAATTGACGATCGATTAATCGATAAGATTTTAATCGATTAAATTATCTTTTAATTGATCGATTCATCGTTAGACTGGTGCTTAAGTTGCATGTTAACTCACATTTTCCAGTGTAACCATTGAATTACTTCGATTTAAGTGCCACAAAATCTAAATAAGGAAATGCACTAGGTTTTTTCCACTTTCACTATATAAATATTGAATGTTAATATAGAAAAATTAATGATAAATCGATTATCTGTCGTTAATTTTCCTTATCAATTAAGACAATTTAATCTAATGCCCATCCCTAAAGAAAATAAAACCTGTCCACCAATTAATCGCATTTTTAAAAAAAAGTGTTATTGTCGCATCCCTATTAGGGTTGGAAGCAATACATCGAGACTTTCAAATATATCGAGACTTTGTCACACAAAATGTACAATAAGGGAATATCGTTTATATTAAGTTAACCTGTTTTGAGTTAAAAATATGTCTGTTTTAGCATTATGCACAACTTTATCTTTGTTTATGATCGTCAAAGTATTTTTTATTAATCTAATACACATTTACTCTGATTTCAGTCACATATTTTAATGCATGTGCTTCTGATCCTTAATAAAAGTGCATTTAGCACTCCGGGACGTAAATTTGAACCGTTTCTTTGTTTACTTGACCAAAAAAAAAAAAAAAAAGAAATCATATCAAGATATATATCGTCATTAAGCAAAAAATTATCGAGATATGAAAATTGCTTCATATCGCCCTGCCCTAATCCTTATTTCCATTTAAATCCAAATAACAGGATTTTAATTCAGAATTAAAAAACATCACATAACCGTAGCCATTATGTTTTGAGCATT
This sequence comes from Craterocephalus amniculus, assembly GCA_036024015.1. NCBI lineage: Eukaryota > Metazoa > Chordata > Actinopteri > Atheriniformes > Atherinidae > Craterocephalus > Craterocephalus amniculus. Next base: position 40,921 of record JAVQJG010177930.1, read on the forward strand.
AAGAGTAATATACTAAAGAGTACAACCGTATTGCTGCACGAATGCTACAAGTCGTCCATAAAAAAAGTAAAAATGTCATTGCAACAGAGAAAACAACGTCAGCAGGTTGTGGCTCATGTGTTGTGTGTGTGTGTGACAGCCTCTTGTCCCTCAGGGAACGGGTCCTGATTTATCAGCACGACTTGGAGTTGTGCCTCACCACCTGCAGCCCAAAGACCCCAGGGTAAGGCATATGAGCTCAACTTAATAGATGCCGTCTTACAGTTTGTCCGTAAATATGCCGATAAGCTTTACCGGTCTAGACCAGGTCGTGCTGCAGCCTCACCGGGTGCCTAGTCAGTGCATTAAAGAGTGAAAAACTACACCTTTTAAAAGCGTGAGATATGTGGATTAAAAGTGGTTTTACACCTCTGTTCTCTTATAGCTAACTGATCCATTTGGGACATCGTTGAAAATCAGTAATGTAAGCAAAAACAGATGTTTTTGAATCCTTTGGCTCCTTTAAGCCTTTTAGCCTGCTTTACTGTCTCACTGCTTCACTCACTCTTTGCACTAATCTCACTTGTAATCTTGACTGCGACTGGTCTTTTTCTCTGCCCTTGCACACCCAGTTAGACGTTTCATAGCCAGAAATTACTCTGTGTGTAACGTACGTGGTTGTTCTTTTCTTCTACTTGCTTCTTTTCCACTCTTTGTGTGTGCACACTCAAACCTATACTGGGCCATAGTGTGTAACTGTATCTCCAGATGCAAAACCATTAGAGACCAGATGAAAAAATTCTGCACTGCAGGAAGATCACCTAACTCTGTGTGCAAAGGCTTTAAAGTTGTGACTGAAATATAAAATGTATCTTTATAAAATGCAAATTTTCTCTGCAGAAACCAGGAAAGTGGTGTGCTATGCATGTATATGTGGCCTGGATGATCCTAAGCCATCAGAAAAAAGTCAAAGTAAGTGCTGGAGTCGAAGATTCAAAAAGTTAAATTGTGAGTGTTTTAGTCCTGAATATTAACCGCGTAAAAAATTTTTCAGCTGATGCAAGCCGATCCTCACAAGCTAGACTTCCGTAGCGACCTGCTGGCTCGTTTCCCTGGACCTGGGGGACTGGGCCAACTGGGGCCCATGGGAGGAGCCCTGCCTCCACATCACGACTTGACCAGACCTCCCGGTCTGTTCTCAGCCACAGGTACATGCCTCAACATTTCAGTCTCCTCCGATATCAGCCGATACCGTGGCGCCCTAAATTAAAAAAATAAAGCGCTTATTTCAGTGGCTACCCTGCATGTTTTGACGCTCTTAGTAGTTGTCCCAAAATAACACATTAAAACCAGTCATTTTAAAATCAAATGTGCATTTGTAATGATGGTTTGATCTCTACCAGAGACTGCCGTCAACTCTCTAGCATATAATTAAATGCACATTTAACCCACTGAAGTTAAAATTGAATTAGGTAATTAATTAATTGAATTAATAATTACATTAAATCAATTGTTCTTAATATGTGTTGAATAATGTAGATAAATAATAAAAACAATGACACACAGGTATTGTCAATATTGCCATCAGCTATATTTATTGGATGACTTAGGAGATATATATATAATAATGAAATAATTGGCTTTTTAAAGCCCCCAGTATTGGTATCGGCCTGAAGAATCCATATCATTCGTGCACCAATGCATTTACTGTTGTTTAATTTTTAGATTCATGTTTTGTACCCGTCTAACTTGCCATTGATCATGATGTGGCTTTTCTTTCTCTCAGCCCCTGCATCCCAGCAGGGTTGACTGTCCTCATTGCTTTTTAAGTTGTTTTTTTAAAGCTTTCATTAGGTGTTATACTTGCTTCTTTTTTTATTTTTTATTTACTGCCTCTTTCCCTCAGGTGCAGTTAATCCGTCCTCTTCGCCTTTTATCTCTCCATCAGCGCCACACTCCTCTTTCCTTCCACCGACTGCACATTTGGGTAAGAGAAGCTTAAAATGTTATATTCATACATTTCAGCTGGTCCTCAAATATTAAAGTAATATTGACCAGTACTTCCATGGCTGTTTCCACTTAAGTGTTACTAAGAATACTGTGAAGGAAAGTTTTATGAAAATGTTTCCAATGTTTGTTTGTGTGTTTTTTAGATCCGTACGGCCGATCCCCGCCCTTTACTCCACTGGGAGCCCTGGGTTCTGGTGCCTTTGGAGGACTTGGCAGCCCAACACTGGGTCAGTGGAGCATCTATCCTTTTGAAACGCAAAAGTATATATATATATATATATATATATATATAT